>JANHFK010003053.1:77486-95875 GCA_036250565.1 Sibynophis collaris | reverse complement strand
AATTTTGCCTCTTTCTACCAGCATCAGTAGTAGGGGAAGTGTCTGCTTTGTCCAGGGAACTGCTTTGCTCCATGCATTGCCCGCTCGTCCTTCTTCCTTGCCCTCCTCGCACAGCCGAGGGAGCCTGGAGTGCATGCTTCCCCCTCCCCGCCTGAGCTCCGAGCGGAATGGAGCATCTGCCTTGTCCGTGCGCCTTTCGTTCGCCTTTCCTCACCTCGTGATGAATCACCCTGGCCTTTGCTCCGCTCACACGCCTTTCTTTGGCCTCGGAGGCCAGGGCGATTCATCGTGAGGAGGGGAAAGGTGAGCGGAAGACACACGGACAAGGCAGACGCTCTGCTCCACTCGCACATCTTTCTTTGGCCTCAAAGGTCAGGGGAGGTGAAGGCGTGTAGTCTGGGGGAGCCCAGAGTTCCTCGGCTGCCTTCAGTTGCTCTCCACGGCGAAGACGCAACCCCCGCAGTCTTGGCCCGGCCAACCTTCTCTGCTGCCCTGGCATCCTTTCCAGCCGGAGAGGCCCGTCGGGGACAGCGCACAACAGCCACCACGTGAGTAGGACAAAGAGGCTCCAGCGGGGTCACGCCCACAATCCCACCCCGGTCCTGGCTGCGCCCTCGCCATAGCGCGTGCGCGGACACGGTGGACAGCTCAGAGGTGCGCATGTGCGGAGCCCAAAAATGTCCAAAGGGTGGGTGCCAGTGGGTGGGTGGGACTACCTTCGGTATATAAGACGCTCCCAAATTTTGAGCCTCTTTTGGGGGGTAAAAAGGTGTGTTTTCTATGCCGAAAAATACGGTAATTGTTCTCAATATTTTCATTTGCTTTAGATTTATTTTCCAACATGGTTATCATCATTTTGGCTTCCTAGTCTTGTTTATCATGACAATTACTTATTTGAGATTAATCAATTAATGAAGCTGTCATATAAAAGGCCTTATAGCTGTAAAAGTTTTTAAATCTAAATTTGGAAGTTGTTTCTGAACACTTGGCATTTGCAAGTGAGATCTTAATCTACATCTTCATAGCAGGAAATATTTTTAAAAAACAAACAAACAAGCAGCAATAACATTTTACATTCAAATTCAGGAATCTTTTTGCATATTTCTAGACAATGACAAAGGGAATGATTGCACATAAAAGTTAAGCGATAAAGCAGTTTACTGCAGAAATTGCATCCTTTCTGACTGTAAACGAAAAGATAAACCCAAATTCAAATAATATGCGTTTAATGCAATCTATGTTCTATCCCACATCTTATAATGCATTTGCCTTCATGATGAGCTAGAATTTGATACCAGCGAGTGATTCTCTTTGGCCTTCCCAACCATGGGAGCGGTTAAATAATTATGGACATTCTTTTCATAATATTTTTACTATGATACTTCTCCCAAAGAAGCCAGAAATAAGATGCCAAGCTCACTGAGCCATTTTAGTAGAAATGGAATAAAGCAAGAATGTTGGAGGGTCATGAAAATAGCAACTGCTTCTGTGGTTAACTATTTCTATCCTTACTTTCCAACTTGGTGCCCTTCAAATATATTGGATCGCAATTCCCATAATGCCTGGCTATCATAGCTTTTAAAGTTTAACAAATCAGCAGGTACTAGACAGACAAAACATACTGTATGTCACAACCACCATCTTTAAATATAGAAGACAACCAAATGATATTCAGATCTGAAATGTAATACATTCCTGTTAACCACTACAGCTTAAACACATTCATGGCATGTTTCACAATAAATTATTCCACAGTAAACATATGTTGTTACATTAAATTATGAGCAAACCACATATCTAATATTGATAATCGCCCAGAATTACCTTGTGGTAAGATAGAGTATCAATAAATTTAATAAAATAACCATTTGGATATAAGATCATCAATAAGCTATAAAGAAGTATCACTAAATGTCCCATGACTGCAGATTCTGAAAAGTATCCTTAGGGAAAGATTAATAGAGAAATATATTTGTGTCCATTCATGCAAGGATGCATCATGAATTGCATTTATTACAAATTGGCAGTATGAATTAAAATGTCATTCATTTCAAATATTCCACAAAGCTGGCTCAGTAACTATATTTGTTGTCCAAGGCAGACTTATTGGGTTAGGAATGTGCCATGTAAATGTATGTCCTTCTCCCTCTGCAACTAAAATGAGATTTCCTAGCTTCTCTAAATTTTCCTTCAAGTTGAGCTCAACTCCTGATGTCTTCATGGACATTGTGATATTCAAATAGTAAACTGTGGTTTGAGTGTTCCCTGAAAATAAGTATTAACTAATCATCAAAATAAGCTGCAATTTAAAAGTGAGGGGATTTCACATTGCATTGGAAATATATGGATATGACATGCCAGATCTTTAAAAAAGAAATGGAATGTCTGAATTAGGGTTTAGATACATGTTAAACAGACAAAAGCAAGACCAACAATTTTAGTTAATCAGTTCTGGAAATCACATCAAAATAATGGGATCCATGACTTCAAAATATAATTATTTAAACAAAACAAAAAAAAAACATGGCCCTCCATACCACAACACATTTACATCATTGCCCAACAACACGAATTCCCAATGGGTGCTTTGGTATATTTATATCCTGGTCTATAAAGTAATAAGCTTAGGTAATTTGATCATTGACAGATCTAAGAATCAATGATTAATTGGTTACCTTTTTCCACAGAGAGTTGCAAAAATAATAAATCTTCATATTGATGACTATTATGAATATGGATTTTTCTGTAATGGAAGCCTTACTGTACAGTTTCTTGCCAGGAAGGCTTACCAAATTTGCTCACTCATCTTCTTTAGAAGGCAGATCAACACTGTTTTTCTTTTATTTACAAAGATCTGGGACTGGATGGATAACTACCATTTCATTTATCAACTGCCAATTTTTGTAAACTTAATTGCAGAAAAATATGCTTTCCTAACAGTTTTCACTGCCTTTAAATTTGAGTAAATTGATTTATAAACTGTCTTGAAAATCTGCTTACTACGAAAGCAAATAGAACTTTTAAAAAACCTATTTCATCTACCGGTATTTAAAATGCTTAATTGAACCAAGCTTGTCTTTGAAAAAGATGATGTAATAACAGGAACACATTCTTTGGATGACTCCATATACCACAGAAAAGACAGCTATTGCTTTTTCAAGTTTCAGCTATGACTGTGTTGTAGCTGTATATAGTATAAAGCTTCTATGATTTGGATATAACACTCAATACAGATTTTGCAATGCATTATGGGACATCACAGTAGGAAGTCTGGATACCATATGATTTTGAGTTTATTTATACCATGGGAAAAGAAAAAGGCATCCACACCTGAACATTAAAAAAAACCCAGAAGTCACTACTGGAAGTCCTTTCAAAAATATCCAATCATTATATTTATAAAAAAAATGTGCACTCCCACACACACACACCAACACAAGGAATCTCTTTAGAGCACTGTATTGTATTCCCAAAGATTAAATTCAGTTGTATAAAAACAAAGTGCTTTAAAAGTGACTTATAATTTAATACCCCAAGACATTTTATCTGTGAAGCTCAATATTCAAAAGAACCACAAACATGCAGATGAATAAATGAATCTGTATCATTTCAGAAAAATGCAAAATCTGAGTATCGAAACAACACTCTTGCTTCAAAGTAACACAATGCATTAGGATACAGCAATTTTTCCCCTATCCCTAAATTATGCCTTGGTAAAATGTCTGCACAATCAAATGCACCATGCAAGCATGCTGGTCTGGCCTGAGACAAAAAGCTGGCTGAAATGTGTTGCAACATGTCTGTTTTGCCCATTACAGCTGGTTTCTTGGTGTCTGGCAGACTCACACTGTCTAGTCTTAGAAAAACCTTAGCAGTATGCAAAGACCTTGCAGCATGCAAAGAACTTCACACTGATAAAGAACAATACCAAAACCAGATTTAAGTCTCCCTTAACATTTACATCACAGAACCTTTCAATTGAAGGCCATGTATTTAAATGTTTCCATAAAACAGAATGTTTCCCATTTTTCCTGAGAATATTCTTCCAAGATCACCTTTCAAAACAAATTGCTGAAAGGTGAAATTTCAACATTTTCAGGGCTGGCTTTTAAAAAGTTCTGTTCTCTCCCCCCCCCCTTTCCCCAAATCTGTGAGGCTGTTCCTTATTTTGTTTCTTAAACATAAACAGATTTCCTGGGAAAGCTATTTCTCCTTTTCCCTTGAACTGGCACTGTTTCTCCAGAGAATATTTGGCTAATGGTTTTTAATTTAAAACCAATAGAGAGCTATTATTTTGGAAACAAAATAAAGGAATAAACCCATCCAGCATATATATGCTGTAGCTATTTTATCTATGATCCAGTGACATACCAAATTGAATGATTCACATCTAAGACTACAAAGTGAATGACAAGATAGTGGCTCTGAGTCCAAACTGCAAAATAAGGATTAACTAGTTAACATTGTGGCTAGCATAGATTTCATTCTTTTTAGTACTTCCAGAGAGGAATTTTAAGACCTGCCTGGGCCTTGAAAATGGGGCAATAAAAGGTTTTACATGTTTGAAGGAAAAGAATTAAGATACCCTTTCCTGTATCCATAGTTTATGTTCTCACGTTTCTCATTCTTGAGAGGTAATCTATTAAAACCTTTTATTTTCGTTTAAGGCAGCCAGCAGCATAGGTTATGTAGCTGGGAGGGAGGGAGAAACTACCCTCAAAATAACAATGTACATTTCTGAAGCTTTCTCCTCAATAGAGTCTCACAGAGGAAGTCCAGGCAACATCAAAAGAAGCCACAAGACTTTCAGTGGGAAGGGATGGGGAATTAAAAAGTCAAAAGCAAAACTCTTCTCTCTCCTTGGAGGGGGAAGGCATCCCTGACTCTTTCCTCCTGCGCTTCCTCCTCCCATTCTGCTAAACCCTTCCCCGCCCTTAAAAGAGTCTGAAATCCAATCTAAAGAGAGAGGCTGCCTAGGCAAAATCACGCAGTGCTCCAGAGAAAAAAAGGAAGAAAGCAAAGACCCATTAAGTGGGATACAATGCCGGAACATGCCTTTCGTGGGCTGGAGCGGTTCCACTTTTTCTTTGAAGGAAATCAGGGCCCTTCTTGCAGGCGAGTTGAAGGAAAGGCGGATTTTGGGGGGTGGCGGGACACACGAGAGAGAGAGAGAGAGAGAGAGAGAAATAAAGAGACTGATCAACTTTTCCACCCCAAGGGGTTTTGCACCAACTGAGTCGCCATGCTTAGAGGTTCATCCTGCCGTTTGTTTCCGCGAAGCAGATCCTTAAAAGCCGTGGCAAACCTCCCTCTGCCCTAAACTTTTTCGACGCCTCCCTTCTTTCCTTTGCTTGCGGCCCTTAGTAGACCGCAGTGGGCACAAAGAGGCCCGTGGCGCGCTGTTTGCTTAACTACAATAGCAGGGCAAATGAGATCATAGAAGCAAGCCAGAGATACAGTAACAAGTATCCAAACAGACAAGGGGGGTGAAGCCCGAGTCGGAGAAAGACGAGGAAGAAGAGAGAAAAAAAAAGTTTGCTTTTGGAACACTTACCTATCAGACCCCCCACCAGAAAGGCGACGACTTGGAAAATCAGCAAGATCCCGCCAACAATGCAGAGCTTTTTAGTGCTCATGTTCTCGATAATTGCCCCAGCCATTTTTGCAGTGCTTTCTCTCCTGCACTCTATGCGACGGCGGTGGTGGCGGCGGCTGTAAAAGTTAAAAGCTGCAAAGGGATGGAAAGGAAAAGGGGAACCTCAGCACTGATTGCCCGGGAAAGCCCGGACCTGCCTCCCTCCGTTCGGAGAGCTGTGATTGTAGCCGGCCCTCGAGTGCATGTGGCTGCTTTAAATGAGCAGGAAAGCCAATCACATGATACCCACCTCCCTCCTCCTCCTCCTCCTCCTCTCTCCCCTTCTCTCTCCCTGAGCTATTCAGCAGCAATTGGTGTCAGTCTCACATAGCAGTGGGGGAAAGCCGAAGAAAGGCTGCTTAAATTAACAACTTGAAGAGGGATGGATGGATTCCCATAACTCGAGAAGATCTCGCAATTTTGTTTCCCAGGACCTCATCTAGTGAATTCTGGAATGATAAGTCACAAGACAACGTGTTGAAAAGGTCTTAATAGATTTTGGAAAAATAGAGGCAGGAACGATGAAAGCGATATTAAAAAATCATTTATTTTTAAGGCGCTGGAGGTGGGAAATAGTTGGAAACTTTTCCCCGTGGTCAACTGCTGTTCATTTTTTAAAGATCTGTTTTTCAGAAGCTTGCCTTAAGGCAAAAATCATTCCTGTTAACTGTTTACAATTTAGAAGCCTGAATAGTGAGGAATGAAAATAATATCCACTTGATATATATATATATATGTCTCTTATCTGTTATGAATGCTGCCTTGGAAGCACTTGCTGGATATGGCATGTCATATCCGGAATAAATGAGACAACAAATGCTTGGCTAAAGTCTCAGATTTCAGAGCTGGCATCCTCTGTATCACATCTGGCTGTCTTAATTAAAAAAAACCTTATTTGAGGAGATGTTGTGGCTTTGGGAAATTCTTGTTCCACTGAAAAGAGATAGGCAATTTTAAAAATATTTTTACAATGCCCTTCAGATAAAAAAAATCCAGGGGTCGAGCGGGTGGTACACTTCAATGCAAAAATTATCATTGCTAGAATATTGTGATCTGAAGGTCATAGTAACCTAGTTATAATATACAGGTTAATACTATGTTTAGTTTTCATTGCAACATAAATATTAGATATATATTCACTGTAGCAAGTGAGTTTTCTTTTGAAAGTTTGAGCCAATTGGAAACTGGGAATAAGCATCGAACTTTACTGAAATGTCCCTTATATAATCAGGCCAAAACTATCTTGAGTCCATTCTTGCATTTCTTTGCCTTGTCTTACACATTCTTACACATTCTTATTCATCGAAGTAATTTCTGGAAACTCAGTTGCATTACAACTAGGATTCAGAAATCTTGTCTAGTTCTCCTGTTTCTCCCTCATCTTGCCACAAAATGCTTGTTTCATGATCAAGACAGTAGGCCTTTTTATGGACTCCGAGTTTGCTTATTCCAGAGTTTTTGATCTGAAAAGGGATATGTCTGACCCCTTCCTTCCCTTGAGATGTGTGGGGATATGTGTGTGTGTATCAGTTTCCATCTTTTTAATATAACCCACACTTCCTAAAAATTTAAGTAAAACTGATTTATATATTTAACAGAGTTTTAGCACCATGTCATCTAACATTGGTGCCTCTTTACTGTTATACTAAATCTTGCTAAACTAGTTAGCTGGCTCTACCTGTGAATAAATTTGACAAACCACAATTTTGCTTCTGAGTAAACAGTCACATATATGCTTAGTATAGTAAACTGAATTGATCACTGGGGATTTTATAATGCAAAATACCAAGAAATTACAAAATCTAACAGATAAAGTTTAGGCTTAGTCACTTCTCCCACCCCATTCCCTGCCAACTTTCCTCTTTTGTTCATTTGTGAAGCTTCCATTTGGGCAGTAAGAGTCACATTAAGAGGAAGGATAACTGGAACCCAGCCCTCTATCTAAACATGAATATAAATAGAATAAATCCGGGTACAAAACCTTTCAATATTGACTTCATGAATTGTTTTTATTCCTCGGTGCTGAATGTGATTTTAATTCTACTGAATTCATAAGGGTTTTATTTAAAAAATTCAAAGAATCATATTTATAGCTCCTATAACATGCTTAACTTAACTATAAATATGATTTGTAAGCATATTTTTCCATATAAGCATATCCCACTTAATATAAGAGGACTGGATATCCAGGGAAGTATGGATAGGCTTGCAATCTTAAAATGTATGGAGACATAATCAAGCAGAATGAATATTAATTTTGACAACTACTATTCTGCTCAAACTGTACTTATGTATCAACTATTTTTAAATATGGTCATACTAGGGTTAACAGTTCTCAGAGAATCTCTGAATTTGTACAGAAGCTCTGAAGTAAAAATTCTGTATATTTAATTGGGCAATATTGTTAATATAAATTTATTAAAACTCCAGAAAATTACAGTTTCTTTTAAAGTGATTGCGTTAGCTCAACATTTGGTAATAAACAAAAGTACTAACTTCAAAGATTATAGTAAGACAAGATTTTTAGCTATAGTTGAATAAAGCACATAGCTGAATAAAGCACATTGGCAAGTGCATACATTGCATTAAACCAAAATATGAAAATATCCATACCTGTAAAATATACGTGTTTTCCTGAAAATAAGACCCTGTCTTATATTTTTTTGAACCCTGAAATAAGCGCTTGGCCTTATTGCCATGCGCTCAGCAGCCCAATTGTGCTTATTATCAGGGGGTGTCTTATTTTGGCGGAAACAGGGTAGAAGGGCTTAATGCATACAACATGCTAAATCAGTACAAAGCAAACTACATTGGTTTATTTCAAGATTATAGTCCAAATCCAAGAGGATAAAAATTAGTAAATCTAAGGCTAAAATAAGATTCACAAGATTCCTACTGAAAATATATTGTAAATTTTTATGTTAAGATTGCCTATTCAGGAAAAAAATGCAGCCAGGCCTGCTTTTTCTTGTCTTAGCAACTTACCGTACTGCCAAAAGTCAGCAGAAACTTCTCATAGGAAGTTATAAGCACAATCTCTTATAAATATGTGTTATTGATGATATAGGACTAGAGGGTGGAAGCTGTTCTGGTTTCATCTAGATGAAATTTAAACACTTTTCTAGTCAAAATTCATGTGTAATAGATAAATACCTACTCCATCTTGTTTACAAAGGACATTGACAGCTGCTTATTAAACCATCTTCACAATATTTTGAAGAAAACAATGACTTTTAAAAATGAAAGACAATTTCATCAACAATCTTACATTCAGACACAGACAAAAAAGAGAACAAGCTTTTATCTATCTGGGCAATGAACTCACGTAACATAATCCACCTACAAATGTTGGCTATTATTAAGTTAAATTTTCTGGCTACTTCACATTCAGCAATAGTTCTTGATACATGATATATAATGATCTGGGAAACTGTAGGAAATCCATATATATTCATATCTTAATGTTTAAGATCTTTATCTTAGACATAATAAAAATATTTTTATTCTGCAGCAGCCAGCTGAATTATAGTCCCTAGATTTTTGCCTATTTTAAAAGTACATTAAATGAAAATTAGAACAATTAATAAAGCATGGTATTTTCACTAGCTAGCAACCAAGACACATTCTTCATATACAGTGAGAGATAATACACTTTTGTAGTGGTCAGTTACTAAGAAAAGCAACTGCTATAACCAGAACCATGCTGCCATTCATTTATAATATTTCCAGAAAGCAATTGGATGGTTGCTAAACCAAACAATTAGCTTGTTGATCTGATCCAGAAACAAATTGTAATTTTATTATGTACATGTGTTGAAGAAAGAAAAAAAACCCACTCTAGTCCAGCTCAACTACTAGTGACTTCATGATGTACCGATGTAATTTTTCTTAATTTGCCACAGCCTATTTTCAGGATATTTTTAGACTTCCAGTCTAGACTAAAACTTTCAGATTTCTTAGTGGTCTCTTATCCTAGTACTAATTAGGTCCGATTATGCTTTTTGAAATCAAGACTGTTAGGTGCTGCCACATATAAGGGCTGGGTATGTTTAAAAAATGGTTCTAAAGATGTACTTTAGCAGATAGTAAGCATAGCTTATTTCTGTTACTCATTAAAGTCTCCTTTTTGTCAGTTTTCCATATGAACTATGACAAAAGTAATGTTTCTGTGACAAGAATCAACTTGCATGGAAGCCTGGAAAAAGAGGACCTGTTTAATAGATAACATTGAGAAACTGCTCCTGCATCAGTTCTCCTGCATATGTAAACAGATACTTGTAGTTCAGCCTTACTGTTAACTTGACTATAGTTTTTGTAAATAATAGAATGATTATTAATTAAATCTGTATGATATATATTCATTAACCTGTGCATCTTAGATACGAAAATACATCCACAAAAATGATTGGTTTACATGCGAGTGTCTATGGTGATTTTTTGCATTGCTGTATTTTTAGGAGTAAATACTGGCAGCACTATAGGTCTACAAATAATATTTTCATGCTAGCTTAGTGAATAATATTCTTCCAATAGGATCTCACTTTGGAAGAAGAGCTGCCTTTCCCAAACAGGTGTCATCTACTTGTGCAGGACTTCCAAAATTCCCAGGTAGCAAATGTGATCTTGCTGGCTTGGAAATCTGGGAGTTATAATCAAGGAAACCTTAAAGTGAACAGATTAGGAAAGGTTGGTCTAGCTATAGTGAGCTATATATATGAACAGATAGGTCTCGGGTTGAACTTTAACTAACTTATATAAACTGGGTTTCATTGAGTAGGTCTTACCATTGTGTTTCACATATCAAGTTAAACTATAAACCACATTCTGCAAATCAGAATGGCTAGATTCTTATTTTATGCTAACTAACATCAATGAAACATATTACAGTTTACTGGGTTGTGTAAGCCATACTTTATAGCTGGCCCAAATATTTAAAAAAAACCACCCAACTCAACACAGGTTACTGACTGTTCCTAACTTGGGGGAGGGAGAATCTAATCAGTTGGGTTGTGGTTGCTCTTCCTAGTTGATCATAGTAAACAAAGTCTGGTGTGGTCTCTTGCTACACAGATATTGCCTATCTCTGCTTCTCTCTCTCTCTTTCATTAAACATCCTGGAATAAAAAAGAATGTTTAACAGCCATAAAATTTGGAACGTGCCTCTTGTTTCCTCATTCACTATCTTTATCCTCTGCTGTATGAATTTTGCTTCATTGCAGCTAACGGCAGACAACTGAAAGAGGGCAAGAACAAAAAAAATTCAATTTTCAGAATAAGCATCAGGCAGGCCCAAAGAACTCTATACCTACCTCACCTATGATAAAAGTCAAAGCTCAATCTAAATTTAATATATTCCTCTTTTTTTAAAAAAAAGAAAATACATAAACTTTTTTTTTAGAAAGAGCTCAATACACCGAAGAAATCAAATATGAATAACATATATCTGGACATCTTAATAAATTAGCTTGCAACTGAACTACAAAGATTTTGTTTTTTTTACTAGTCAATAATTAAATGCCCCTACCTAGTTCTATTATTGGTATATAAAAAAGTCAAAACAAAACAAAATGTTTTGGGGGGGAGGGATGTCAGAGGGAGGGGAAGAGAGACAGAGAAATCATAATGCACATAGTAATATGATTTCCTTGCAAAAGAGAAAAGTATTGTTTTAATTAAGAGAAATAAATTCATTTTAAATTTTGCAGAACAGCCAATTATATGGTAAAACTGAAAACATAAGTCATAACTTAATTCACAGACTAAATGAAGCATGCTAGACAAAACTACAGTCTTCTTCCCTGACATTCTTTGACCTTTCCTGGCATAACAAAAATGCAGTGAAATGAGTTTTCAAACTCTTCCCCCACCCCCGACTGATAATACAGTCTTAGTCTTAAGAGAGCGCATATCAGGAAGTGTTACAGGATTTCACAGTGTGGGCATACATTTCTTTGGCATGGTTTGAAATACATTGCTCTGCTGCCAAGAAATAAATGCTCTGTGAAGGAATGCCCTGTGAGAGGCAGTCTAGAAGGATAATAACATGAACATCCCCTACTGCTAAGAATATGAATCATCCATTTCAAGGCTTTGTGCATTTTGCTCTATCTGCACTGCCAATATGGATTTGCCTTTCTACCTCTCCTCACAGATTCCTCCAAGACAGAAACATTATCTCACTTTTGCCTCAATTAAGCTACAGACAGTTATCTCTCTCCCAAGTTCCTAACACAAAGTCACGCTGGATTATTTGGATACTGCTTCAATTGAGCCTGACCAAAGAGAAGTGAAGCACAGAATGAAAAAAATAGCATTCAGTGCCAGAAATACACAGAAGATATATATATATATCTTCCAAGATTGTCTTCTGTGCTCGGCAATTTAATTTTATAAACATTTTGCTCAGAACTCTCGTTTTATATGCATTTATGAGAAATGCTGTGGATATGACTGGTTTGTCTCATGCCACAAATGGAAGCTTGTTTGCTGAAAATTAAGTCCCCATTCCCTCAGGATAAATGGGACATACACTTCACTAAACATGTTTAGGATTGGATAATAGATGCACGACTCAGTTTTTCCAATTTTTCTGGAGTGGAATGTGCTGATTGTTGCTTATCTAAATTTCTCTGTGACACTGCAGGATTAGTGGACTTAGTGTAGAAGGGACTGTTTAAACTGCATGCCTCTCTCTCTTTAACAAAGAACAGCAGCAATAGCTTTTAAACTTTGCAAAATATGTATGTATGTATGTATGCATGCGTGTATATGTATATGTGTGTGTGTGTATATGTGTATATATACACACATATGTGTATATATACACACACACACACATATATATTTGTTTGTTTTCTAAGATTTTCACGGGTATATGTATGTTGTTCATGGTTATTTTCGGATATGGCCCGTGTAATATTAGTTGAATCTATGCGACGTTTCGGCAAATTCACATTTGCCATCATCAGGCTGGCTTTTGTTTCTGAGAGGGAGAAAAGCATACATACATACATACATACATATAATATCTTTATATATCTTTATATATCTTTAACAACCTTGAAATTCTGTGCCAACACACTATAGGAAGTCAAAGATATTATGTCTAAACATGAGCCACCGATCTAATTCAAAGATGTACTTGAGCTTCCAATGTTTTGCAATGTTTTTCTTTCAGTTCAGAGCCCAGCTCATCCTCCCAAAGTTTTTAAGGATTTTCAAGAGAACAGATTGTGTTAAGCATAAAATATTGTTGGAAGTCCTGACTGCCAACTACATAACATCAGCATGTGTCATAAAAATATACTTAATTTTATATTTAACAACAGACTATTTGAAAAGCATCTGACAGCATTTGGTATATTTCTGTGCATTTTGACAACTGTACTTGAGGCTTGCTAAAATCAGTTGTGAAGTTGTGTCAAAAGAAGCGCTTGAGTATAGGAACAATTTTAACATTTTGCTATATGTATTTAAATTCAGTGGCATCCGTTTATAATCAAAAAATAAACTTGGCATTATGATTTGGGGTGAATAATCAGTATTTGCAACGTGAGAATTTAAAGTGTTGCCCTTGTTGCTGTTGTCGTCATCCTCAACAAGTTCCTGTTACTTTAGTGTTGTGTTGCCTATTTAGAAAGTTTTCTCTTCAACTTGAATCACACCTATTTGGTCACAGAATGTGCACTGTAGCCAAATCCAGTTCCAGGAAGCGCTGGATTATTACCTAACGTTATTTATCAGTTTGTTTGCTTAGAGTTTATATCCCACCTTTCCATCAAAAATAGTGTCAATCATACTCACCTCTATTATGTTGCTATTTGATATCTTGTTTCTCGTGTCATTTTTTGGCTGGTTGAAGCCAACCATCTGGCTTATCCACATGAAAGAAGGAAACAAACAGGAATTAGAAGAAAAACAAGCACAGTTGGTAATGGAGAAAACATAACTTAAGATTTATTTATGTATTTAGCATATGGCATAATTTAAGATAATAATATATGAAAGGGTTTTTTGAGAAATACATATTTTAATACTCTGTCACAGCATTGTTTTGATCTTGAAAACCGAAACAAATAAACTGGGTAAAGTCTTGATTTTAGCATAATTAATTATTAATTACACCTCAACAGATTTTTTTCATCAAAACTCAGGGTCTGTATTTGGGGATCAAATAATTAGAATTATATGGGGCAATGGGAATAGCGTAAACAAATGTTAACCTTGAAGTAAAGAGTTTGATGTATATATATTTTTTAAAAAATCTGTATTTGTACCAAAGAAAGTTGGGAGTCATTCTTTTTCTGTCTTTTTCCTGAGCCTTCTGAAAAGATTCAGGATGCAGTACTTTCTGCCTGCAAAATGTTCCTTGTAACTCAGAGGTGTCCTGCGGGCTGGATGTGTCATGTGCTAGCCCTGCCCCCACCCGATTTAACAGAGGGGGAAAAAGTCACGATACATCATGCGACACCACCGTGACAACGTGAGTTTGACACCCCAGCTCTAACTGATGCACTTACTTGTTTCCTTTCCAAGAACTATCCAGGAAAATTGAGGGTTTTGGTAGGTTTTATAGCTTCTGTACAACACTGGAAACATTTCTTTTTTCACTCAGATATGGCCTTATCCAGTGTTAAATCCAACTTATTATCTCTTTAGTCTATATCAAATCTGAAATCTATATTAAATCATTAATTTAAAATCTAACATAATTAAATGTATATATTTAATTTAAAGATATATTGCATTGTGGGGGGGTCATAATCCTAAAATCTTTAGTGCTGTTCATCTTCCATTCATTTTTGCTTCCACCATCATTTTTCTCTTGTTTGTTTTTCTTCTTTCCTTTAAAATATATTATCTGGCAATTGTATTTTTTGTGATTATGCAAACGTTATTTATTTAGAGTTGGTCTGTATGAGTAAGGCTACTATGTATTTATATTATGTGTTTCTATACTGCCTGGCTCCCAAGAATCATAAAACTATCCCAAAGAAAATTCCAGCGTGATTCAAGAAAAATCAGGGTGTGCAGCTGCTTCAGAATAAGGAAAGAAACAGAAAGAGAATAAAAAATGGTAGCTTAACTTTGTCATCAAACCCAAAGGGACAAAATATAAAACCAACATAATCCAATGAAACCACTTTCCAAAAGCTTATTTGAACAAAATCATATTGAAAATCTTTTAAAAATTCAGAGAAGAGGCCATGCATACATCCGGAGGTAGCCTATTCCACCACATTGAAGCTGTCACTGCTAGGAATTACTATTGTACAAGTACTCAAGATACCACATAAATTCAGTGAACCTCTGAATAGTGAACTTTAAAGGAAGACAGGAAAGGCATGGCGCTTGCTCCTCGGAGGACAGAAAAAGCTTGAAACTTGAAAGATTTGAAGTCCCCCTATGACAAAATAATGGGACGAAAGAAATATGCATGAATATATTCTATGAGCAGCAAAACATTTTTCAAAAAAATTCTTTAAAAATGCTGATTGTCCTCAGCCTCTCTAAACTCCTAATTCAGGGGACATGCAGATAGTCCTCGATTTACAACCACAACTGAGCCCAAAGTTTCTGTTGTTAAGCGAGACATTTGTTAAGTGGGTTTTGCCCTGTTTTACAACCATTCTTGCCACAGTTGTTAAGTGAATCACTGCAGTTGTTAAATTAATAACATGGCTGTTAAATGAATCCGGCTTCCCCATGGACTTTGTTTGTCAGAAGGTTGCAAAAGGTGATCACATGACCTTGCAAATACTGCAATTGTCATAAATATGAGTCATTTGCCAAGAATCTGAATTTCGATCACATGGGGATGCTCAATGGTTGTTAAGTGTGAAAACCGGTCATAAGTCACTTCTTTCAGTGCTGTTGTATCTTTGAACGGTCACTAAATGAACTGTTGTTAAGTTGAGGACTACCTGTATGTGTGTTATTCAGAAATCAAGCAATACATGCATATTTCATGTTACAAGTTAATCATAACCATATTCGCCTCTTAAGTGGGAAAAGCTTTTTCTGATGGGACCATTTCAAAGGTGGATTTTTTTTTTAGAAGCAGCGTCTGAACATCAGAGTGCCAGTGTGCCATAGTAGTTAAAATGCTGGACTAAAACTCAGGAGATCATGAATTCTAATCCTCCCTTAAGGAACAAAGCCTGCTGAATGACTTTGGCCCCAAATTTCTGTGTGTGTGTGTCCGTCTGTCTGTCTGTGTGTATGGGTCTGTCTGTCTCTGCCTGTTTCTCTCTCTCTGTGTCTCTGTCTCTCTCTCCCTAACCCACCTCCCAGGATTGCTGTTGAGGGGGAAATGGGTGTGGAAGTATTATGTATGCCACTTTGAGTTGCAGAAAATAAAGGTAGGGTGTAAATATAACAATGTATGTATTGTTTATATAACAATACATAACATAAATGTGCACATTGAAGTCTCAAGAATTATTTGTTAGATAGATTTCATTTAGGCAACACCCAACTCCAGAATGACTCTGGGTGGCTCACAATGCAACAAACAAGCTTAAAAAAAAATAACAAGATAGATTAAAAAAAAACAAGATGATGAATCCAGTTAACAACAGAAAATCATATACAAACACACACAACAAGGAACTCTAGCAACCCTCACCCCAAACCTGGGAGAACAGCCAGGTTTTATTTTAAGGCCAACATAAATACATATTTGTATGGCTTAACAAAGACTTTCAATGGAGGGAAAAGATAGTTATCCCTGCCGAAGTATTTTTTTTTTCTATTTCAAAAGGCTTTTGAGGAGGGCCAGGTAGTAGCCATTCTCATATGTAACATACCATTTGGCCTTGAGCTGGAAGTGGATTGGGTAGTTCTGCCAGGAATGAAAACTGCTGAAAGTGGTTCAAGAAAACTTACATAATGAAGGATCTTGACACAAAAGCTTCTTGGGTTGTCTTTCAACTTACCATGGAACAGCCAAATGCTCAAGAGTCTGTGAAGAAAGGAGTGGCCATGTGTATGGAGATTAGTTACATTACTAGATACAAATACTTCAAGGAGAAGCCAAACTTTCCTTCTCTTTATGCTCTGTGTGAGTGATCTGAAATGCCACCATTGAAAACTCATCTCAGCTTAAAAAATAAAAGCCCCATAAAAATTATGGACTTCTCAAGAAAACAAGCTGTCTTGGTTTCTTTTTTCTCCCTGCCAAGTAAACACAACTGTGTGCCAACTAGAAATTCATCAGGTTTAGTGTTTCTCATAAATGCTTTGAGTTAAGTAGGTGACGTGTTAGCCAGAATGTCCTTGTTGTTCTTTGTTTGTAGCCTTTTCTCTCCAGTACAAATATTGTTATGAGATCTATAATAGTTTTCACACTCGTTTTAAATCAAAACGCAAGGTGAGTCTTTACTGATCACAGCAGTTCTGAAGGTCCCAATGGCTGAAGTCAGCTGATGCCATGAAGTCCCACTTCGATCTACGTTGGCTTTTCCTATAAAACTGGTGCCATTCACTCCTGCAGTGTCAAAACTAGGATTCGTTTCCAAGTGACAACATTGACCTGGCTGGCCTTGGTTTTTCAATCCAAAATGGGAAGGAATTCATAACCCCTCTTTCTGTGATGGCAGGATTAGAGGGATTCCTCTGGACTTGGAGAATAAGGAGGAATAGCAATAGCGCTTAGATTTATATGCCGCTTCCTAGTGCTTTTACAACCCTCTCTAAGAGGTTTACAGAGTGAGCATATTGCCCCCAACAATCTGGGTCCTCCTTTTACCCACCTCGGAAGGATGGAAGGCTGAGTCAACCTTGAGCCTGGTGAGATTCGATCTGCTGAACTGCAGCTGGCAGTCAGCTGAAGTAGCCTGCAGTACTGCACTCTAACCACTGCGCCACCTTGGCTCTAATGAAGGCAGGATACAAATAAAATAAAAAATAAGAATAGAGTTATGGGCGAAAGGGTGGAAGCTGAAGATGGAAATTGTTTTCTGTGCTAATATTGAATTGTTTTGTTAGGTATCACATGCTTTGACCATAACCCAAGACCAGTGGTGGTTTCCTACCGGTTCGCTCTGGACCTTGCAAACTGGTAATAGCGGTGGCAGAAGGCTCCGTCCACGCCTCACCCCAGACATCATCACGGACGCTCTGCCAATGCACAGAAGCTTCTCTGCATGCAAAGAAGCCCCGGGCGCTTGCACCCATTGCAAACCGGTTAGCGAAGATAAGTGGAACCCATTCCTGCCCAAGAAGTCATTTTTCTGTTGCCATGAAATCCTTTCAACAGAGTTGCCTGGATCTTCCTCCATACATCACATTCACTCATGAATATACCCACACATACCGGTTGCTATCAACTCAGAGACATTGTGTGCACATAAACAAAGGGCACGTTGACTTTTCTCAGGTCAAAAATGATGCCTGTTTTTTGAATGGCATGCCACTGCTCAAACTCTTAAAGGGAGGTCAGCCCAAATACGAGTGGATTTTATGTACATGCTTAAATTAAAATAAATTGAATCCAAACCTTGACTGGCCTTCTGCTTTTGATCTGGAATATAACTATTCTCTTATATTCCAGACTAAAGAGTGTATGGAATTTTCTTGCACTTTCTAATTTTAGGGCTGCTCTCAAATTGTCTCAGCATTATTTGGTGCTCTTGCTACCAAATTCCTCCCAGAGACCAGTGCGGTCCTACAGAGCGGGCCTCCTGAGGGTCCCGTCGGCAAAGCAATGCCGGCTGGCGACCCCAAGGGGAAGGGCCTTCTCTGTGGCGGCCCC
>JANHFK010003053.1:61060-77188 GCA_036250565.1 Sibynophis collaris | reverse complement strand
ATATACAAAAGTATGAAGGCTATTGCTTAGCACATTGTAAGCCGCCCTGAGTCTTCAGAGAAGGGCGGCATATAAATCAAAATTAAAATTTAAAAAAAAATGATAGTGATTGGCTCAAGGTCACCCAGTCAGCTTTCCTGCCTAAGATGGGACTAGAACTCACACTCTCCTAGTTTCAAGTCTGGTGCCTTCACCACTAGACCAAACTGGCTCTTTACAATTTATAGTGTACAGTTTACAGAGAATATTAAAAACACTGCCAAGTAAAATATGTAGGCATTCTCAAGAAGGTTAAAATTAAGATTTAAAAAAATGCCTTTGACCATTGTCCACATAACATTGTAATTAATTGTTGCTGAGTACCAATGATGAAGAGAAGAATGATATTGTTGCACTCTGGTTATGAGCTTGCTGGGGTGATCTGTTGACTACTGTGAAAAGATTCTGAACCACCTAATTCCCTTGACTGGATTAATCAGAGGTCATCGTTGGTCGTTCTAATTTTTAATCCATTTCTCTTAGTTCTCTTCTGCAAGTACTAAGGAATACTTCACATTCTTTTTGGGTGTGTAGGGAGGGATATTGACATAACTGAAATGTAGCTTTGAACGCTTCAAAGTCTTCAGTTGCATTAGGAGTCCTTGTACAATAATATCATGTGCCAAGTATTGAGAAGTTTCTCCTTTTTCCACAGTAGTTTCCATTGACTTTTGGTTTTCTTGAAATATTTTTTATTATTTTGGAGAGCAGCTTTTGATGGCCCGTATCAACCTCCCTGAAGCTATGGAAAGTCCCAGATGAGCTGGTTATCTTGTGATCGGGCCCAGATTGCTGATAGTTGCACAGTAGCTCCCAGCCATCTGAGGCAGCCGTACTTCCTTCTGCCTCTCGTCAACCAGCAAATGAATATAAAATCTTGACAGGTGAAATCTTTGTCCAGACCTCAGATGTGGGTGTACAAAGGACCTGGCTTAAGCCTCGGCCTGATACACAATTGAATATTCTGCACAGTCGTGAATTCCAGCCACAGAGGGACAGGAAGTCCCAATGAATGATGGATCGCGGCTTGACCACAGACCTTCTCGCTCTTTGTTGTAGGGGATTTTGCAAACAATTGGGGCTGTCCATCAAAGATTAAGCAGACAGGACGTGCACTTTATATTAACAGATGAACAAACAGCCTTTGGGAGTGTTAATACAGGCACATAGTTTAAAAAAGAAAAAGGCCAGAGACTTTATTGAAATGATGACAAGCGTTCCTGGATTGAGCTTATGATTTTATAAACCTTTTCCAATGAGAATTCTAGATGAGGAACTTGGGTCTTTTGATGCTTTGTCTGCTCGCATTAGAGAAGAGAGATTTTCTTTCATTCTGAAATCCTTCTCTTGGTCAATTTGATCATGGGATTTTGCTTTAATTACAGCTTATTAGTTCCAGGAGAGGACAGGCCTTGTAGTCTCTGGTAACAATTGCAGCAAGGTTCTGGGGATTCTGTACAAACAAGGAATGGTGAGAATATGCAATATTTCTGCACTTGGCTCATTGGAGAAGGCCTAGAAGAGGGAACCTTAGGTTGGATAGAATTTTCTTCTAGGTTGAGCTCAGAAAGGGATGGAACGAAGGCTGCCCAATTCAAGGGCCTCGAGTCTTCAGAGAATCTCATGAGGTTCTATCGTTGGACAATGACTTACATGACAGACAAGGAACGTGACCTCTCTAACGTTTTCACACACTATGCAGCTCTGTTTTGCTCCTCACCCAAAAGCAAAGCACCAATGAGGACATTCATAAGAGTTCTTCTTTGCCACCCTTTGCAGAGAACTCAAAGGTCCTTTCTTTCAAAAGGCGACTGGACTTTCTTTTTTTGCTAGAAGATGTTTTGCTTCTCATCCAAGAAGCTTCTTCAGTTTTGATTGAATGGTGGAGAATGGAAGGATTTATATTCTCCACCATTCAGTCAGAACTGAAGAAGCTTCTTGGATGAGAAACAAAATGTCTTCTAGCAAAACAAGAAAGTCCAGTCGTCTTTTGAAAAAAAGCACTTTTGGGACAACCATGTTCTGGATGACTGAGAATCTCCATAGGCATCTTTGCAGAGAAATTCTCTTCATCCCTCAATCCCTGCTTTGCTTTTCAGTGGTGGAGATTGAGACTCTACCTGGATTCCAAACTAGAACAAACAAACAAACATGATATGTTCGGGTTTTCTCCCGCGTGAAATTGAAAGTATCTTGGCGACGTT
Organism: Sibynophis collaris; assembly: GCA_036250565.1. NCBI lineage: Eukaryota > Metazoa > Chordata > Lepidosauria > Squamata > Sibynophiidae > Sibynophis > Sibynophis collaris. The sequence continues at coordinate 74,945 of JANHFK010003053.1, read as the reverse complement.
TCGACGAAGTCCCATTCGTCATCTTCAGGCTACATACATCCACATGTATTTATATATATATATATGTAAGTTCGAGAGTATCTTGGCAACGTTTCAGCAAGGTCCCACTCGCTATCTTCATATATATATACACATACCATATGTATATAAAACCCCCACCCTTATACATGACCAGAGCTGCAATCTAAAAACAAAATGCCAAACAAAACCAATAATTATTTAAACTTATTTAAAATTGAAGTGAATGAATCACTGTAGTTTTTTCCACATGTATTTAATTATTTTCTCCTGTCATATTGAACATTACGATTCAGAGACAACTTTTGAAGAGGTACAAAAGAACTGCACCCAAAATTTTCAGGGGCTTTTCAGGAACTTTTGCTATGCAGAATCCTAATATGTGGGATAGATCTCATGATGGAACATACTACTGGAAGGATAGACTTTATTCAAATGAAACAGACCTGATAAGAGGGAAAGTGGAGTCACATAATGTGTAAAAAATGATTATATCTGTGTGGAAATTAGCCCTACAAGAATGAAAATCCTGTTAAAGGTGTCTGAGTGAATATTACGGGAAAAAGAAGCAAAATACCATTGTTGTGTATATATACAGTGGTACCTTGGTACTCAACTACTTTGAAATTCATTGAATTTGGTATTCAACACATTTTGACATGAACATTTTGTTGGACCCACATGCTAGAACTTGTTGGTGTCAGCTACTTTGTGGTTCACTGTATTATTCCTAATGGGAAAATTTTGGTACTCATTGTTTTTGATGCTCATTGAGCTTCCCAGAACCAATTAACAATGGGTACTGAGGTACCACTGTACTTAAATCCAATGCAACAAACCAAGCAGAAACTATATATGAAATCTTTGCAAACCAAATAGTCAAGATATTCAGAAAGCACAATTGCTTTCAACTTCCCTGAAATCAACTAGGAATCAAATTCTAAGACAAGCAGGCATGCTTTGTAGAAAGCTTCATTATCAAAAAACTGGAAAAGGCAACCAGAAGATCAATTATATTGGACTTACTTGCTAACAAAAAAGAAATGGTTAAAAAGGTGAAAAGTGGTAGGATCCTTAGGGGAGAATGACCAGAAAAAGGAGAAAGAATTTCTATTGATGAACATCCTGAAGGGAAAAACAGTTGTGGTACAACAGTTTAAAAGAGTTGGGAAATTCTGAAGAAAAAAAAAATTAGGAAGAAAAGAATTTCTGTACTTTGAAAACAGATTTCTGTTGTTTGGGGGGAAAAGTTGTGGAAAAAAGTAAGAGAAAAGATCAGAAAGGAAATTAATCATTAGAAAATAATGTGGGCCTAGGAACAGAATTAGAGGACTAAACTGAACAATAAATTATGTATTTAGCTAATGAAAAATAACCAAGATGGTTGCATATTGCGATTTCAATTTATTTATTTTTATCATCAGAATGCTAAAATACTTCTTTGTGTTAACTTCATTATAATATAAAGTTCCAATCACTAATGAACATTAATTCCTATATGAAGTGCTGACTACTCTGCCCTTCTCATCAATAGTGGAAAACTCTGTGAATTATGTTAGCAATTTATGATATATTTTTATCCTGCCTTTTTAATATATATTTTGTTCAACTCAAAATGGTGAATTGGGTCTATTTTGCATTCAATTTTCATTGTGGCAATTAATATTTCTCAGCAGTTTTATTCTCTTTTGCTTCACCTCTGAAATTCCCACATCTGGGATATTTAAACTGAAGATCAAGTTGTGTCTCTGTAATCAACAAATCAACTTTGTAACATTTGTTACAAAAGTAACAAATGAAATTGTGTCTAATAAAGACAAACTTATGCCTGAAACAAAAAAAGATGTTTTTTTTGTTAGGTGTTTTTTGTAACATGATTACATAAAGAAATTACTCTTTAATTAAATGCCATAAACTTATTTTGAACAACTTTAGTCCAAAAAAGCTTTAGAGCAGGGGTGTCAAACTGCTATCGTCACGTCATCATGTGACATATCATGACTTTTTCCTTTGCTAAAACGGGGGCGGACGTGGCCAGTGCATGATGCATCTGACCTGCAGCCCACGAGTTTGACACTCCTGCTTTAGAGAATAGAGCCAAATAATCATCTTCTTTTACAAAATAAAGAGCCTTTTTTCTTACATCACATATTCAAACACATTTAGTAACCTATATTCTATATTTTGCTCTATATTAAAGAAACATATATTAATTCAGTGAACAATTAAACTGACAGTAATGAGATACATTTCCTTGTCCACAGTTTTATCGGATTCATGGAGAAACATTGAGAGGACGACAAACTGTATACTTTTTCACTTTTGACTTCACAAGGGAGTCCTGAAAAGCTTTGTGATACATCAGCAGTCTTGAATCATATTCCTTCTTTCTCCCTCTTTCTTGCTATTTAAGTGTGACCTATGAATTTTGTGGCTTGGCATGATTGCTTTTCTGCTGGCATGAACCAGATATGGAGGGAGGAAAAGGAGAAAAAACATCTCACTTTTAGCCTTGAAGGGCAGCTAGTCTAGCATGAGGACTCGTGAGCTGACCTGACTGCCAGTTGGGGCCAGGGGTGAAATTCACTTACCTTCCCTACCAGTTTACAAATGTGTGCGTGCCATCATCTGCATATGCGCAAAGCCGCCTGCGAATGTGCAGAGGCTGAAAATTGTTGCAAAAAAAGGACGTCATGACATGTGCACAGGTGGGCAGGACTTTGTGCAGTCAGCCCTACCAGATTGACCGATCTGGATAGAATTGGCTGAATTTCATCTCTGGTTGTGACTAGTGTGAAGAGATTTTGAATCAGCAGTCCCACTGGTGCAGTGAGGTTTACAGGTATTGGAGACTAGAACCCCACTTCCACAGACACTGTGGGACATGTTGCGAGTCTAAAATTTAGAGAGAAAGTGTAGACTAGAAAGCAAATAAGTCATTCCACCTAACAGTTAATTCAAAGATTTGACTTTAAAATATGCAATGAAACAAATGTAATTAACTACATAGTTGCATTTTTAAAGGACAATATACTACCAGGAAATTCAATAAAAGCTTTATTTGATTAAATTATTCATAAGGCATTTAACAATTTATAAGGTACTCAACTATGATTTTTTAGGATACTGCCATTCTCTCATAAAATAGATGCATTTAAAGTTTTAAAAAAAGAAACTGAAAATAGAACATTTATAGTATTAAATGTTGTAGATGTAACAAAAAGTATGGTTTATAAACTCTAGCTTTCAGGAAGTAAATGATTAAAGTACTTTAGGCACTTGTATGTAACTGAATTATTTAGTTTTAAAAACCCCAAATCCATGACTTTATTACAAATCATAATAATTTTGAATTGATTCACAGTACAATAAAATTACACTATTTTACAGTTCAGAAGAAAGGCAAAAATAGGAGACAGAATAGTTAAATAATGGATGATACATCTTGACCAGACTTTAACAAAAGCTTCCATTGTCATCACAACACAACTATTAGTAGAAAAGAGAGGTTGTATAAACATATAAATTGCTGCTGCAAATATGTGAATCAAGATGTTTTTAGATATAAGAATATTTACATAGGCTTGATGAATTTCAAAACTCCCAAGGCAATTATACTTTTAAAAATGTATATTGAGAAATATAATATAATGGATAGTTATTTATCTTTCCGCAATCAAGCTATACATCAGAAAAAATAGCAATTCAAATCCTGATATTTTCCCCAAGCGTCTTCATCCTTCACTGCTGCTGGGTACTTGGCTTCAGTTGTGTTTTACTTTTTATGATACAAGTATTCTGCTTAGTGATTCCAGTTGACATTGGCAAATAAATTGTTAAGCAAAGCAGTCACTAAGTAAAACTGAGACTGTGCTTATGATCTTACTTCAGCTTTTTTTTTGCTTTACAGACCTGCAAAGATCATAAATGTGAGGATTGGTTGCAAACTTGCATTTTTGTCACTGTCTGCAAATGATCACTAAATGAGGACTATCTGTATGGTACAGAGTAATAACTCTTTTTGCATTCCAATTTACAAACTTTTATATATCATGGTTGTCACCAGATGAGCCTATACATATTGATTTCTGCTGCCCATTAAGCTTTTGATCAACTGAGGATTTTATAAAATGTTTTTGAATAATATAGGTGTAGAGAAGGTGTCTGTTAATGATAATAATATTTCTCAATTTTGGAACATTCTGATCAATATGTCAGAAAACCAAACAAAGTCCAGAGTTAACTCGAACATATACACAATATTCTACGCAAGATGAAATGTCTAATCTGCCTTGTAAAGCCAATGTTCTGTTGCAAATATCAAATTAGCTTAAAAGTATACAAGCAATCCTCGACTTATGACAGTTGGAACCGTAATTTTGATTGCTAAGTGATCATTTAGTGATGTGGTTGTTAGATGAGTTAGCACATGATCAGATCTGATTTTACAACAACTTTTACCACAGTTCTTAAGCGAACCACTATGGTCACGAAATCTCATTAAATGAATCATGCAGTCATTAAATGAATCCAGATTTCCCAATTTACCTTGTTGAGAGCAGTTTGGGAAAGTTGTAAATCACCATCATGTGATCACAGGATGCTGAAACCATTGTAAATGCAAGACAGTTGCAAAATGCCCTGATTGTGATCATGTCATCATGGTGATGCTGCAAGAATTGTAACACTGAGGACAGGTGATAAGTCAGTTTTTCCAAGGCCATCATAGTTCCAAACCATTGATAAATGAACAGTCAAAAGTCAAAGACTACCTTATGTAATATACTGATACATACTCAGGTATAAAGTTGAACTTTAAATATGAGGTAGAAGAATTAAATTGTACAAATGATCTCAGTTGTGTCACTGTTAACACTTTTAAAATTTTCTTTCACCAAACTAAAGATCTGGCTGGCACACTGTCAGATTATAAAATCACAGAAAAAGATAGTAAGGAAGAAACTTCAATATGAAAATCCTTGTGACCCCTTTACTGAACAAAAGTTCTGGAAAGAAACCACAGGTGACCCTTATTCAAAAATAGTACATACTAACATTTCTATACAACACATCCTATTTGGCAAGTTTTTGTAATAGAAACATTTTAAGAGCTAGTTTACTCAGTTCTTTCAATTCTTTTTTCTTTTTTTAAAACATTCCTTTCAATTAGCAGGCTCCCTGCAGAATTAACTGACATGAATAATGAAAAAATGGTTCTCTTATTATATTTCCTAGTGTCAAATTTATGTGAAGATGATTCAAATGATACACACATATTTATACCACACATAACACAAATGTGTCTGTCCTGAAAATTAATAGCAGTCTGATCTTTTGTGATATTTGTTTTAGATGAGAATGCATCAACAGTTACATACCAATAAAGGACAATATTAGTAGCTCAAGGTTGAAAAGAAGGTTCCTTGGTGCTCTCTGAGCTTAGCTGTTTTCTTTCAGACATTTTATTAGCCAAACTAGGTAACATCATTAGTGCTACCTCAGAGAGCACCAAGGACTCCTGAGTTACATACAATTTTCCACAAAAATAGTGCTTTTGTCTACTGCTTACAAGATACAGAGAATGCTATGTTTGAGACTGAATGTTTTTAGAAATTTTTATTTTAGAATTTTTATTCCGCCTTTATTATTTTTATTAATTAAAATAATCAAGACAGCAAACATACCTAATACTCTTTCTCCTGTTTTTTCCACAGTAATCCTTGATATGTAGATCTCTAGAAGCAAGAGAGCCATTTGGTGTAGTGATTAATGTATCAGGTTACAGTGAGATCATGAATTCTAGTCCCACTTTAGGCACAAAGGCAGCTGGATGACCTTGGGCCAGGCACTTTCTCTCAGCCCTAGTAAGGAGGCAATGGCAACCATTTCTGAAAAACCTTGCCAAAAAAGCTGTAGGGACTTCTCCAGTCAATCTCTGAGAATCAGACACAACTGAATGGAAGGGAAAAAAGCAGAAAACTGACATCAACTAGTGAGAAAGTGCACACGTGATCCTGATAAGTCATTTTCAGAATACCAATTTTGAGCCACCGATATGAATGGATTCAGGTTTCTTGTTCAACAGATGTATAGAAACTTGGCAATATTTTATAGACTGAAAAATGTGTTAACTTCTGATTAAATGATATAAGCTTGGAGACTTTTGATGATGCGCATTAAAAAACAGCTTCATCTATCACCAAGGGAAAGCAATAAACACTTTTATGGTTTTTTGGGGGGAAGAACTACACTTGGGGTAATGTACATTACATTATTGTTCAGGAACATGTAATTTCTCCAAAGGCATAAGGCAGAAACCAGAAGATACAAGTGCAAGAAAATACCATAGAATTAAATTACTGAAAGAATTAGTTTTTGAAGAATTAAGAAACGTTCAAAAGTGCAGAAACAAGTTTTCATTTAGAAAAAAATATAATTCACAGCTATATGATTTAGAATACCTGTCTTGATTGTGGTGCTTGTGGAAAAGTACTGGAATAATAATTCATTGCAAAACGAATAATTATAAGCCAGCAACATGCTGCTGCAAAAATTATAGGTTTCATCAACAGAAATATTAAAATCACAGAAACTAATAACTGCACAATATTTTGCATTAATTAGACACCCCCACCCCAGCCTACTGTATCTTGTTCTGAGCATGCAAACTTAGGAAGTGTTGGGGAAAATGCCTGATTTTTGAATCTAGGCAGATTCTCATAGAACACATAGAATACAGAGGAAAGTTTATTCAGACGGTATAATGTGGAATATAGCAATCAAAAGGTAGGCTATGAGATGGTGAGATGCCCTGGTGACATGTGAAGTTCAAAATGGGCTTTGTAAAGTGTGTGTTAGATGTATAGATCTTCTCAGATGTGGAATATTATGAGGGATCTGATATAGCATTGTGATTTAGGAGATTTCCTTATCTTGTAGTGATTTTGCTTCCTGTCTGGCTTCCCGAGAAGATGCCCCATAAGATGAAAGCTTAAGTATCTTCTGTAACTGTGGATTAGAAGAGGTCTTTGCCTATTTAAAGGGGTGATCCAGCTGGAAGGTGTATAGTTTTCTTCCTACAGAAGGATTCATAAAAGTAGAACAGATTCAGAATCGGGCAAATGGAATCATCAAATGATTAAAAATTAAGTCTTATAATAAAAGATTGGAAGATTTCACTGTAATAATCACTGAGAAAAGATCAAGTATCTGAAAGGATGTTGCACAAAAGATTAAAATCTGATCTACCTTGTTCCAGAGTGCAGGACCCAGAAAAATAAATTTAAATAATAACATATTCTGGATGAATATGCAGAATGGCAAGAGATATTTGATCGATCAAATTATCCATACATAGTAGACTCCCCCTTTACTGGATTTGTTCAAATGAGATGAATCCATCTGGGATGCTTTAACTGGGACTCCTGCACTGAGCAAGTGGTTGGACATGTGACTAAATGGCTCCTTTCAATTTACTAATTCTATAAAGGCAGCAGGATAGAAATGTAGCCTTGAATTAACAACCTAACAACAATCATAACATTTTCCATATTCCTTAAGAAATCTTAGTGAACATAGTGCCTTTGGGAGCCAGCGTCCAGGTCCTTTTTACTCAGAATCTGTAAAGGTAAAAACCAAGACATACAGTATTTGGATAAAATTGCCAGGCATTGTGCTGTAACTTATAGCCCTCTGCTGAAAATTTGCTAGACCCTAAACCTGTTCATAAGAAGCTGAATTTAAGTTTAGTTAGGAGTACTAATCAAATAAATCTGAAAAAAATGAACAAAGAAACCTTCACTTAAAGGGCTAAAAAATAAGAAAAGGGCTAAGAAACATGAGTACATGACACTCATGCCAGGTAACACTAGTTGATTGCTCATTCCTTATTAAGATCTGTATGGCTCCAGCAATTCAGAGAGCATTTTTTAATAACTTGTACATGAACAATGCTCATGTAAGAGAAGAAAGCTGTCATCTCAAGAAAAATCCTGAGTGATCGTACATTAGAATGATTTTATAGATATATTGATATAGATTTTAGCTTCTTAACCCACATTCTTACTAAAGGATTAGTTCAAGATATTGAGATTGTTATGGAAGGTGATTGAAAATGTAGTTAGATATTATAAATGTTTCAATGTAATTTTTAAAAATATATGAATAATCTTGATGTTTCAAATAAGTATTAAACAGCATGGGAGACAAGATGGAAAGCAGTAGAACATAATAGAGAAAACTAAGCCATTCAATCAATAGTAGCAAATGCAAAGTTAGCTATTCATGTACATTCAGAACCACTACCAAATTGTGTTTTCTTATCTCATCTCAGCCAAACAATCTACCGGTAATTGGTATCATGGTCAACTCATATAGAAAGCTAATATTAAAACACCACTGTCTACAATTGTGCATAGCATTTCCAGAGCATATAGGACACTACATGAAATAGTACACGTATCACACACACACACTCATACACAGAGAATAAATTTATTTTAGATAATTTATAAGAGCATAGAAGGTACTTAAGAATACATACTGAACTGAACTGAACTGAACTGAAAGTGAAATGACAAGAGATAGTTAAACTGTTCCATCTACAGCTAATTTTCTCTTTGTGGAACAATCAGATTTTTAAAATAAGTGCTCAAAAGTGTTTCACTACCGCCTGATAGTAACTCATGTGTATTCAAATCAGCAAAAATATTCATGTGTTTTTCTAGAGAGAACCCTTTACATGCATTTCAAATTATTATAATTTCTGGCTCTTGTAATTCTAATGCAAACACACAGAATGGTCATAATTTAGTACATGAATGGTTTGTTGAATATCTAAATAAGAAATAGCATGTGCCATAAATGTCTAGGAGACTCTGACAATATATTTACTTCATCAATTCTTAGCTCTGATAGTACAAGAAAGTATGTTTGCTATATTTTATGTACTCATAAATAAAAAGTAAATCATTACACTAAAGATCATGACTGTGTTATATTGCATATCACTTTTAAAAACACTCTTAAGCTTACCTGAAATTCTTTCAAAAATCAGCAAAATTGAAGTTATTGAAAAGGTATAGTAGTAGTTAAGACGTTGAATTAAGACACCAAGAAATGGTGAGTTTCCTTAGACATGAAAGTATTTGATTGATTTTGGGTCAATAATACTCTCTCAGACTAACTCACCTCATAGAAATTGTTGCAGTGTGGGAAGTAAGCAGGAGCATTATGTATGCTGCCTGAATTTGTACAGAAATAAAGGTGGAATAAAAATAAAAACTATATATAGATCTCTAGGCAAAAAATGAGGAATGAAGTTCTATGGATATTATTGAATTGCACTTCTTAGCAGACATCACTATTGGTCAAGTGAACAGGCTGCTGGGAGTTTTATTTCATCAGTGACTGAAAAACACAGTTCTATACTCCTGCCTTGAAAATATTCTGGATAAAGAAGCAAGCAGTGGGAAAAGTCACATGAAAATAGAATTTTAATTGCCAATTCTGTATTCTTCTCTTTTTCTTCATCAGCAAATGTTCCCTTCCTCAGAGGATTATGACAGATTGCTACCAGTGATGCTGAACATTGAGACACCATGTTAATTAAATAAAAATATGCCAGTGAGTAACTCTGAAGGAATGTTTTCCAATCTTGAACAGATGGCTGTCAGACAAAGTGAGATGTTAATATATTTAACAAGTGTATATATGAACATTTTAAGAATTAGTGATCCAGTGGAAAAGCAATATGACTTTAACGTAGCTGACCCTGAGACATTTGAGAATATCTCTTCTAAACATAAAATTATCTGCCGGTCATATTATACAAATATACCAATTTCCTCAAACCTCTCATTTACTGGATGATTAAAAAAAGGAGGGAAGGGACACAATGCCCCTTTCATGTCACATTATCTGTCTCAGCTTGAAACATTAGATGTTGTCCTTATTGTTCTACGGGGCTAAACACTCTTTATACTTTCATTCAGCAACTATTACTTTCTTCTTTCATGATGTGACAAAACTGATGAAGTCGTCTTCAGGTTGAGATCAAGTATTGATGATTGATGGCTTGATAAACTTAGCCATATTATTTTCTTGGCAAAGTTCAGAAGAAATTTGTCATTTCTTAATTCCAGAATGTTTTTTAACTTCCTGGACTAAAAGGCCAGTATTACTACTGAAAAGTAGTGCCTCCAGGCTTACAGCTCCTAAAAGCGGGGATCCACCAGTTCTTTTGCCAGCAAGTTCAAATTGATTACACTGTTGTAGTAAGTGTATATGGCCCTGGAGATAACTTGGTGCCAACCCATAAATTTATATTCAGGAGGAAGAACTACCATCTATATCAATATCTGGAGTTCAGATTTAGTCAACATAAGAATCTTCCGGAGTGAAAACATTTCTGAAACTACTAATTAAATGTCCCTTTCCTCACTAATTTCAAGGAAAGAAATGCAAACTTTATTCAGCGGAGGCTAAGCTTCAGATTTAAAGCAACTCCGTAAACCAAAGATGGCTTTTCCTGGGATCACATCACCGCTGAGAAGGACAGCCTACAATAAAACTGCAGCTGTTAAAAACGGAAAGGTTTTATATGAAGTATCCCACATGCTCCAAAGCGCTTTTACTCCCTTTGAATTTAAAACGCTGTACGGTACACGATTAAATAGTAACCCTAACTGGAAAAAAAAGGGAAATTATCATTTTGTTTCAAATGGATTGAAACTAGTAGTTAATTCTATTAGCAATTTAGCCTCTGTCCATTCAAACCAGCTCCAGAAGCAGTGGGACTGTGGTTGTGGGAGTGGAATAGTAAAAGGAAGCACTGTCTTGTGTAACATGTGAGTAAACAAGTTTGCATAATGTCAAATATTTGCTGATATAAATTTTAAGGTAAACAAATTTAAATTCATTTACATTAAATTACATATACTTTTCTTTCCAATTGGTACTTGTTTAGGAGTATAAATGAAAATGGCCATAGTTAACATACATGGAAAAAAATAAAAACAATTATCTGTATCTATGAACAAAATATCTAGGGATAAAAACCATGTCCATCTAATCCAGATAGCATAAGGATGAGGTCTTAACAAGCACACACAATTGAATCCAGTTTAAATACTATATGACACAAATCATGTTTAAGATTATTTAGTCCTTGACTTATCACAATTCATTTAGTGATTGTCTGAAGTTACAACAGCACTGAAATGACATGACCATTTTTCACACTTTTTCACACCATCCCCAAGGTCATGTGATCAAAATTCAGACTCTTGCAACTGATTCATATGACAGTTGCAATGTCCTGGGGTCATGTGATCATCTTTTGTGACTTTCTAACAAACAAAGTCAATGGGGAAGCCAGCAACAACAGTGTTACTAAATTAACAACTGCCATGATTCACTTAATAACTGTGGTAAAAAAAGTCATAAAATCAGGCAAAACTCAAGAATTGTCTTGCTTAGCAACAGAAATTTTGGGCTTAATTGTGGTCGTAAGCTGAGGACTACCTGTATTCTTTTCCCTTGACAGTTCATATATTTGTTCAAAGAAATATCCATCTGGTTCAGTTCCAAGTAGGAAGAAAGACACTGGAAACATGGAGGCTGTTTGGAAAGATGGTTTATTGATGGACAGGACCACATGGGTTTGAGGTCCTGGGCAGCTGACTACATGGATTGGAAAGTTAGGCTTATTTATACTTTCTCTTGGGCCTTGCCCTTGAGCTTCCTGTTCCTGTGGCAAGATCATGTATTCTATTGGTTGATGTAGGAATCACTGCTAACTTTGAGTCCCAGGCTTGGTTGAAGCTTGCTGGGGCTTGTTGTGCCATGTGGTGAGCGCTGCTGCTAGATGGTAGAGGGGCTAATCCTATTATGTCCTGAGGGGGTCATCTCTTAATCCAATCACCCTGGAGCTGAAGATCTTTTGTCTTGTAGATAGGCTGGCCCAGTCCTGCTAGGGATATTAAAAAAGGTGGGGGCTGCTTTCAAACAACATGTTTCCCCTTTAGGGAAATATGCCTTTTTTAATATTTTCCAAAATATTTCATTCTTCTAGGAGAGGGCTGGGTGCTAACTTTCTACATAAACATACATACATACATACATACATACGTATATAAAAAAAACCCTGAAGTAGGCAGTATTTCTTCAATCGTTGTCCTAGGACCACTGAGGGTCCCCCAAGACTCTCCCAGGGGTTTGCACAATCCAAATGGTTTGAAAGCTTCTGTTGAAAAACAAGTAACCTTTTTAAAAATCCCATCAAGCAATCATGAGGAGTGGGAGGTAGCATCACAGTCCCCAACCGACCACAACCGACTCCCAAAATTTCCTCTGCTAAGCAAGACAGGGGCTAAGTGAGTTTTGACCCATTTTATGGACCCACCAATCAGCGCTCCGCGGTAACCTCAAGCTTTATTTTTTTCACGGCGTGAAATTAAAACGCCCAAAGGGAAATAATCTAACCAAGGTTTAAACGTTTGGTCGTCGCCAACGGAGGCGAGGAGCCCCCCCTCCCTGGACCTTCCCTTCCAGACGTTTTTAAAAAGCGCCTGGTCAAACGAAGACGAAAAGAAAGGGAGCTATTGGGCTTCTAGAAGGAAAATAAAAAGAGCTCCTACTTTAAACTTCAAACTGAGCCACTAAATGTGAGCCTCAGGGAAACTTTTGGCGGGAAAAGTGCCGACCGGCCTGCCAACAAACAGCTCCGGGATCTCGCCTGAGGCAACCCCGCCTCGACCCTTCCTCGGCGCGTGGTGAAGGACGGAGCCGGGAAAGCAACCAGGAAACGGAGCGGGGCTGCACACTTTTCCATGCTGCGGCTGGGAGTTCCGGGTTTTGGAGACCGGAGTTACCAAGGCGGGACAGGCTGCCCGTCCCTCCCTCCTCCCTCCTTCCCTCCCTGAAGGCGCGGCGCCGCTTGTCGTAGCGCGGGGTGAAGCTTCTGGCAAACGTAACGCCTGATAAACGGTATAAACGGGCGATTTTGGGTGCGGGCGGGGCCGCTTCCAGACAGTCGGATCGTTACTCGACGTCGGCGGGCTCGGCAGTTCTTTATCAGCGCTCTTTTCGCTCCCAAAATTTTCAACGGTCTGAAGGGTGCCGGGCCTGCTTGGGTTATTTACTTATTTTTATTATTGGTTACGGAATTGTAGGATTTCTCGTCGGGGAGCGCCTTTATTGAGTAATACCGAGCCACAGCATGTCAATATGCAACAGTTGCATAGTCAGGTTTTGCAATGTGGGTGTCCTTGTGGATTTGGATATTCCAGGTTTTTCGCCGCGGTCGAAGTGCATTTGCGCAACTAAGGGAAGGATATAAATTACTCTTTCCCCCCTAGATTTTTCAAATGCGTTTTATGCTGTGACCATATCTCGCTGACTATTGCAAAACGCTCTGTTCAGATCTGTTTTCAAAAGAATTGGAAACGATCTGAAACGTGCAGTGGACTTTTGAACTGATGGCAAAAAGCCTAGGAGCTGATTTCTACCTTTATTTTACATATGATTCCAACTGATAGTTATGACTGTAGGGAACACCCCCAAGTATTTGCAATCTTATTATCTATTCATTGCTGAGCTTGTTCAGGCTTTAAAATGTTTGGGAAATTCTTCATTTTCATCTTCATTTTCATGTCTCATTCTGAAAAATCCCTGGAACTGGATACTAAAACTTGAGTATCATTAGAAAATAGTTACTAATAAAACTTTTTAGTAACTGTTTTCAAATAATACTGAAGCTCCCCCCAAATAAGACATCCCCTGATAATAAACCCAATCGGGTTTTTGAGTGCATGGCAATAAGGCCAAGCACTTATTTCAGGGTTCAAAAAAATATAAGACAGGGTCT
>JANHFK010003053.1:17302-32136 GCA_036250565.1 Sibynophis collaris | reverse complement strand
AAAGTGGTGTTATTAGCCATCAAACCTCAAAAATACACTTTTCCCAAAAGGTTTCCACAATTTTGGCCACTACTGTAATCTATTACGTGTTATCAACCCATATTCTAAGAGAGGTGAAACTTTCAGATTGCTTTGCTCTTATTACAGCTACAGATCTTTGCGCAGTTGCTTTGCTCAGATTAATCCACTCACTTTTGGTAGAGTGGTTAGGACAAGAATGCCCCTATTTTTTTTTTACATGTTTGCAAGATTCTTTGCAAGTAGAATTGTTCATATGTATCTGGTTTTCGACATTGCTTGTATGGAATCTAGTGTGATAATTAGGGCAATATTTTACAATGTTAGCTGGGGTTAATTTGAGTTTGTAGAGGCTGAGGAAGTGGATAAGGTTGCCTTTTGCGTGAATCCTGCTATATGTCAGCTAGATGCTCTTGGCTTCTTCAGGTCGCCAGGCAAGTGGGGGTGAATGTCAGATTTGAAAGATAATGAATGCTTCTTTCAGATCGAGCATACTGTCATCAATCTTAGAAGAGGAGATGCACACCATTTCTTAAGAAATCATTTCTTGATCTGACCAAGCTTGGTAATTTCACCATTCTCCAGCTTTCCCTATTGGGTGAGTGGATTGAAATGAATGGTGAGGAATGAGCTATAGAGACATCTAGATAAAACTGATGATCTGGATCCTTTCCAGTCTGGATTAAAATTCAGATTGGTGTAGAAACAGCTTTGGTCACTCTGGTAGATTTAGATTTAGATTTTATTTAATTTGTATACCGACCTTCTCCTTTGCAGGACTCAGGGCGGTTTACAGTCAATTAAAAACATTCATTACAAAAATTAAAACATCAATTAAAACAATTAAATAATGACTGTTAATCCCATTAAAACCCCATTATAAAATCCCAGTTTCCCAGTTATTTAAAACCCAAGCGAGGAGGTTATGAGAAGTAGTTACGAGAGTTAGAATTGGCTACATTTTTAAAGGCTATTTGGTTTTGTACAGCATGCGCAAGGATGAATCTTGATGTAAGTCTCAGAAGTCATAAAATCTATTTTTATCGAAGTATGAAACATTTGCACGTGTTCATTTGGGCAAATACATTGTATTTTCTTGATAGTTTGAGCGCAGAAACAGACTGAACTAGGATGAGCAATGCAGTGATCTATTTGAATGGAAATCTATTAGGAACAAGGCTTTATGAGAAACTCAACCCTTTCTCATTGTGGTAGCTATGACTGCTGTCAATATACTGTGACCTGAAAGAAAGATTTATTATATAGTTGCTATCTATGAATTTCATACTTGATATGTTTTTTTCTTATAATAGATAGGCATCCAGAGTTGGCTTTGCAAACTACTGTATGTGTGACTCCCTTAGCACACTAGAGAAAATGGAGCATTCCATCTCCAACAGTGATATTTTTTTCTGTTAAATTGGAAATAAACTTAAAACTAAATGTAGTAATAAGCTGAATAGCAAAAGAAGCAGTTCAAGATAATTCACCTATCTTGTATATTCCTATGAGCCACATAAAATAGTTTGGACTTGGACTTTTCTTTGCCTTTTTCCAAAAATAAATCTAGTCTATTAATATGTAATACTTACTCTGTCTGGAACAAAATGATTCAGTCCAAGACCATATGCATATGTATAAGGTTTCCCAGAATATTTTGCATAGTTTATTTGTGGAAACTCAAAAGCTATAAAGCAAAACAAACACATTTAATTGGTTTCTTGCATTTGCTAGAATGGTGTTTTTTGCTTTTTGCTGAGCTTAGCCTTACCTTGTCGTGGTCCTGAAAAAATAACTTCTGGATCCAGCCATATGGTATCATCACTGTGCAGAATTGCTGTTGCTGTTGTATTAGGTAATGTGATTAGATTTTTTCCTGTATCAGCCTAGAACGTCCCCCACAAAAAGAAAGTAAGAAGAAACATTCTATACTGTGCCCCATTTTTCAATATTCCACCTATTTTTCCAACAATATAAGTAAAAGATCTCAGGAACTCTTCTTTTTTTAAAATCTTGATTTTAAGATGGGAAACTGAAACACTAATTCAATCATGTTCTCTCAAAATAGTCTTTTTTATTATTCCTGTATGTAAATGCCTCTTGTTCTTTGGGAAAATACAAAATATTGAGCTTGAAAATAATATTGCAAAGAACTTCTGAACATTATCACATACCCAATCAGCCCAATGTACATTGCATTCTCTGAAGTCCTTGCTGGCAAATATATGTACACATTACATGTGCAAAATATTGGGTTTTCCCCCCAATATATAATATTTAATTCTTACCTTCTCAATATTTAAGGGAAGGACATACCGTCGAACTTCAGGTTGAGGAGCTTTTTGTGCATTTTTCTTCACTTCTTCCCAGTTTTCTCGTAAATTGGCTAAGTATAAGTAATTGTAAACAAATTCATATCTATAGAGGAATAAAATGCATCAGCTTCTCAATGAAGTCATGGGATGTAGCCTAACAGCTACCTATTTAACTATGGAGGAGTAATAATTTCTGGACCACTGAAATGTATGTGCCAAAAATATCACTGTATGTAAATTTATATTTTTCTAGTTAATGACACCCAAATCAAGTACAGCTACAAACAAAATATAGAGACAGTTTGGTCTAGTGGTTAAGGCACCAAACAGGAGACCATGAGTTCATGTCCCTCCTTAGCTATGCAAGCCAAGTGGGTGACTTTCGGTCAAGTACTCACTCTCAGTCCAACCAACCTCACTGGGTTGTTCTTTTGGGGGAAATAGGAGGAGAAAAGTGTTTTGGATATGTTTGTCTCCTTCAGTTATTTATAAAAATAATAAAGGTGGCATATAAATAAATAAAACAAAGAGTAACCACAAGAAAATTAATAAAACTATTAGTACTAGCCAAATCAGGACCTTTTCAATATCCTGAAGTATCTCATGAAAAGTCACATATATTTTGTTAAATTCTTTGTCATCACAGCATTATTCTGTGTAAGCTGACACACAGTCTACTTTGTTTCTTACCCTTAAAAAGAGAAACTGACCTTTAACAAATGTCACTTGTACTGTTAAGAATAAAATTTACCTTCTATTCAGAGTTCCTTACTGTGGTTGCCAAAGGCAGACTGATGCTAGTCGTGTGTTTGTGTGCTTCCTTTGTTTTTTCTTCTATTTTTATGTGTGCTGCTAAATTAACTACCTCTTGACTTTATTGTGTTATTGTTTACTCATTTGAACAGAATAATAAACTAATGTGATAATCCCTGAAAGCAATATTATACTGCAAATATATGAAGAAAGGATAATTGAAAACAAATTAATATATAGAAGTCATTCAAAAGCCAGTCTTTTGAAATAACATTCTTCAAATATATCCTCAGCTAGAACATTATGGCACCTGGAGTCCAGTAACTGAGCTAAGATTGCTTTTAATTATAATTGTATCATTTTCTGTACGCATAGGTTTTTCAGTACCTACCCTTTCCATGTACATAAATCCACAACAAGAAATCCATTATCCTCATAAGTATTAATATGATGGAAAAGATTAAAAGGTGAAGTTCTGTATTTGATGTTGAGATACTCCCCTTTTTTCTTGTCAGCAACATGCATCCATACCTTTAAAAATTAAATATTATTAAAACTTTGTTAAATAATAAAACTACATATATTCGTATGTGTATATGCATGCATGTGTGTGTAATTGTATGTGTAAATAGCTTTAATGATGGAGAGTGCCTTTCGTCAGTTTCATATGATTTAAATATATATACTGTATACACGTACACACGCACAATTACACATGCATGCATACACACACACACATATATATACACACATAGAGAGAATGGCAAAAGGACTAATGATTTAAAAAACCTTACCCCCATCTTTTCATTTGACTCAAAACAGTCCATGTAGTTGGCTCCCCAAAGACTCCAGGAAGAAAGAAACTTGAGCAAATTAATTTTCACTGGAGTTTCCACAAACACGATGTAATTCGGAGTTAGCCCAAAACTGTTGGGAAAGACAATTGATGATCATATATGAGATGGCATAGCAATTGGGTTGGTTTTTACAAAATATTATACATGAGGCTGCCTTTGAAAGTGGTCTACAAACTTCCATTGCTTCAGATTAGAGCAGCCAGACTGATCAATAGAACTGGCCAATACAATTATTTGAGGCCAATACTTTTATCATGTACAATGACTGCTAGTTCATTTCTGTGTCAAATTCAAAGTGTTCACTTTGAACTTTAAAGCTTTAGATTGCTCAGGGCCAGGTTATCTGAAGGAACATCTCCCTCATGTACCTACCTAGATTTTAATTCTATCCCATGAGGTCCTTCTCCATACTGCCCTGATTAACATCATGTTGGTAAAAACATTTCTATTTCCCCAGGGTATTTAGACAGTGTTTTAACTGCATTTTTAATTTTAAAATAGTGTTTCAATTCATATTATTTGTTTTCAAATATTGTCTTGTTCCTGCCCATTTAGAGGAGTATTTTATATGGATTTTATTTGAGTGTATATTTTTTAACTTGGATTGTATTCTTTAGGGTGTTTATTGTAATAGTTTTGGCTTATTAGATGGTTTTAAAACTTAAATAAGTAAAATGATAAATAAAAGAAATAAATATTTTATAAGGCTATGCTAAGGTATTTAAATACATCTTTTTGATGAGTTGCCTTTTACCTGTGCACATAAGACGGTTTGAATCTGTCACTGCAGGGAAACTGAACAACCACTTCGCATTTTGTCATTGGATCTTTCTTATCTGAGAAAGACGAGGTGGCAATACAAGAGTCAATGAATTTATCTGTGTTTAGTTGTATAGGCTAAGTAATGAAAATTCATACAAGAAAAGAAAAAAGACAATTCTAGTGAATAAATAAGCATTCAGAATTTAAATACAAGTCTTGATTCTTTGAATATTAGGAAAAGCCTTTTTTTCAGAAGTAAAAGTATTCTAAAGTTTTAACTAAAAATCTATATCAAATTGGTTTAATCTGCACTGGAAGGGAAAAACATTCTGATTTTAACAGCTGCTGCTTGAAAGCGAACAGACCTGCTTGAAGGGGAGGTATCCTTACGATATTATAAGCAAAAGACAAATTCTTTCCGAAGCAGTTGCCAATATTATAAACTGTTCCATCATTTTCAATATGAGGGTGTGCTGTGACCCCGTTGACTGAAACATATTTGCTGATATCCACCTGAAGAATATAACAGAAAGGTAATTTGGGGAAAATCCATACATTGGTCACCAACAAAATGCATTCATTATAAGCACATTACATTTTGTTGAAAGTATTTTATTATTTTTTTAAAAAATAAACATAATTTGCTTATCCTTAAAAATTAGTATTTTGTGTTTTTTAAAATAAACATATACTACAGTAGATTGGTCAATTAAGTTGAAATAGAAAGCATATCCTAGGCTAGAAGGCAGTGTAACAGGAATCTTAATCTTACGTTTATAAAAAAAGCCCTTGTGTTCAGAAATACAGTATCTGTAAATGCTTTGTGTAATAGCAATGGAAATGAGTTTCTGAACAACTACAGGTGCAACTTTTGTGAATTTAGAGAAGGCCATAATTCTCTAGCTCAGAATAACTATTTTCTTTCAGACTAAACAAACAAGATTCAAAGAACATACAACATAGAATAATAGGATTGGAAGGGACCTTGGAGGTCTTCTAGTCCAACTCTCTTGCCCATGGCAAGAGATCTATACCATTCCAAACTTTCTTTGGGTTTGATGGGATGAATACAAGGGATCACAGAATATTATTACAGGGGTGCAATTGCATTCAACTGCATCCAGCACATTGCATTTAGCTGAAAGATATGTATCCTTTCAATTACTGGCCACAAATAGGATGTACAATTCAATTGCTGAGCTATGGTTATTAAGAAAAAAAATCGAATAACTGCTCTGGAATTACAACATCACTTCTGCTTCCATTGTTAAATTACCGTACAAAATCTTATGCGGATCTAGCACTAATTCTAAACAGTCTTATTTTTATTTTTAATAGTGCTTTCTGGTAATTTTTTTTACTAAATGAGAATAGGATTGAATGAGATTCTAATCGGCAGATAGAATATAAAGCTCTGTATAAGACTCTTTCAATAAAATGCTCTATAAATACTTATTCAATTATTCCCATTTTAGGTGTTCTGTAAGTGATACCATGTATCATGATGATGTGTGCCATCAATACTCATTTTTAATTTTCACTTGTCTCTGTCTTTAATTTATAAAAAAGACCTTTTTAATTGTTTCCAGATTTTCTGTGTTGACTTTTGTTATGAAGTTTGTCTCAGTACAGGCATAAAAATCGTCTCCCACAGGATACACATTCACCAGGGCATTGTCAGTGATCTCCACACCTTGGAAGTATGAAAAAAATCTGCCGGACACAACCACAAACAAAGTAGATTATTTCCAGGTTGCTGCATAATACAACAATATGTTTCAGGCTTTCCATAATTATACCTTTATATTTTTTTCACCTGGAAAATATATTTTTGCATGGATCTGGGTAAGCATATGTTCCAAATTCTGTGATTACTATTCTCTTCTCAGTCATTGCTCTAACATAGGCATCAGTTCGAACAAACCTATGGAGAAATAAAGCAAGATTATGTATTATGTTCCATTCTACTTCCATTTTACCAGCTCATTTCTCACTTCTATTAATATATTCCAGAGCCATCTCTGGGATGAAACCCAATCCCAGGTTCGTTAAAGAGGCTAGTAAATACTCCATCCACATCTAAGAAGCAGAACATGGATGAGAAGAAAAAATACTTCCTTTTATTTCCTCCCAATAATCTTAGAGAAAGTGTTGCAATGTTCCAGGAAGGACTTTTGGAATTGATGAAGGCAAACAAATAGAGACTTAATCTGGATGAAGACAGTGGATTCATTCACAACACAACTGCCCTACTTTCTTTGGACTTAATATGAGAATCCTTGCAATAGAGGAGTCCAGTTGACTTCTGCATGATCCTCTTGCAGATATTCATGTTAAAAGAGCAAATGCAAGAAAGCATGCAGAGTTCTTTAAAGAAAAACTGGTTTAAATGTCTGAACAGAGTTACTCTGAAAGGAAACATTGACATGGATAAAAATACAAACAGAATTGTACAGGTAGTTCTCAAGTTATGACTGTAATGGAGACTGCCCATCACTGTCATAACTTGTAAAGATCGTAAAGCAGGCTGGTCATGTGAGCAACCCTATTTTATTATCTTTTTTATGATGGTTGTGAAGTAAATCACCATGATCATTAAGTGAATCTACAGTTGTTAAGGTTTGGTTTGCTGTGGGCATGGTTTTTGGCAAAAATGGTGTAAAAGGTAGTCACGCGATGGTGGAATATGACAAATTGCCATGTTGGACTAGTAGTCCAATGTGGACAGGTTGCCAAGTGTACAAACTATTGTCATGTGGTCACAGGGGTGACCGATTGCAGTCCTCAAATTTCCTCCATACAGTTTCTGAAGCAGATTTTCATTTTACAGAAAAATTCATATTCTGTTTTTGGAACAGAATCATCTTTTAATGTAAATTGGATTTTAATGAATTGGTAAGAGTGGACAAGTTGCTGGACTGCAGAATGGAGAAAGCAGGCAGGAAGTGTAACTTACCTCCTGTAATAAGTGACATGGCCTTCCTTGAAGTCAAACTTGTGAAGAAGTGCTTGGCCATCAAACAAATGATAAAACGGTTCTGATCCAACTTCAAATAAACCAGGCCCACATCTAAGCAGACTGCCTTTCAGCCAAACTGGAATCTTACCTGTTGCAAACGAGCAAAAAAAAATTCTACTAAAAAGGTTGAGAAATGAAGGTCCTATTGAGGTTTCACTGTCTGAAGTAACGATACCTATTATATGTTACTACAGACTTGAGACTTCTGAGCGGTATTGGATTTAGCTTTCTTCTTAGTCAAATAGTTAAAGCTGTACAATACTGAATTTCCAAAATCTCTCATTCAGGATTGGTTATGGTGGCTGGAAATGTAAGATTGACCACCTCTGGGATTGCAAGGGTGGATATTTGTCTAATTATCCGCCTGCCTCACAAACATCTATTCCACATCTTTCTGAAACATATTTTAGACAATTGAGGGTTACTTATAATAAGAATGGAAGATTATAGCAGGTCTGAGATAGGTATAAACTTTCTCAAAGCACAATTAGGAGTTATCTTGGATTCAGTGTTAAGTGGCTTGTGGGAGATTGTTACCTTGCTTTGATTATCTAGATTACTGGCATCCAGACAGGACCACTATACTATGTTCTGTATGGAGTTGTTTTTATAGCTGGGATGTCAAACTTGTGTCGTCGCATCGTCACATGACATATTGCGACTTTCCCCCCAGTCGCTAAAATGGGGTTGGGCGTGGCCAGCATGTGATGCATCCAGCCCACAGGTCGGAAGTTTGACACCCTGTTTTATAGGATCAGAGAATGAGAAGGGACAATTTAGGTTACAAATCCTACTTAATACGTTAAATTAAATTTACCGTAAGTACTACCAACAAATTGCTGCTCAGCCTCTGGTTGCACACAAGGAAGATTACACCGAGAAAAAGTTTGGTCAATCTTAAACAGGATATACAGATAGTCCTTGACTTACAACCATTCATTTAGTGACTGTTTGAAGTTACAACAGCACTGAAAAAATTAAGTTATGACTGTTTTTCACACTTACGACTGTTGCAGTATTCCCACAATCACGTGATCAGAATTCAAGCCCTTGGCAAGCAGCAATGATTTTTCACAGCTGCATTGTCCCAGGGCCATGTGATCATCATTTGTAACCCTCCCAGCTGGTTTCCAACAAGCAAAGTCAATGGGACAAGCCAGATTCACTTAACGACTGCAATGACTCACTTAACAAATGTGGCAAAAAAGAACGTAAAATGGGGTTCAAGTCCCATAATAACTGTCTTGCTTAGCAACAGAAGTTTTGGTCTTAATTGCGGTCATAAATCAAGGACTACCTGTATAACTGCCAAACCATTCCTTCACCTCTAAACTTTCTCTTAAGATGTAAATCACTTGGAAATGAGCAGCTCATATTCCAAAATGCTTGTGTGCTCTTTCAACACTAGCAAGATTAACAACAATAGTCCTATGATCACCTGTGAGAACAGCTGAGATCTCTGAAATAAATAAGACTCTTTTTATCATACAACTTTTATACTATGCCCTCACAATGTAAGTTTAGAAAACTTGTTTAGAAAAGCCTTAGACTTAAATATTCATTTATGGTGGGTAGATACAAAGATGCATAAGTTCTGATCTTGGGTAACACAGAAAACTTGATATCACCTGGAATTCACTGCTTTCTGACATTAGTCCCTCTGTTTTGGTACCTATTGTTTGCTAGTTTAACTACTCTATGACTGTAGCCGACTGATACACAATGATTTCAGCTTGAATTGCTGCAGAATTTATAGTTAGAAGAAGGTATAAACCAAGTTCTTCATTTGTGGAAATAAAGAGATTCAGGAATTCAACCTTACTTCTACTGTAATTAAATTAATATTGCAAATAAAATATATAAATAACATTCCCTAAAATGATTCCCACTTTAATAAGGTTACATTAACACAAACTATAGTGTGAAACCATTATTTTCATAGAAGTCCTTATGTTCTGTAATATTCTATTGAGATATCAGCAAAAGGACAAAAAAAAAGCACATTACAATTTAGTGTTGTGTGCTCAATCTGATGTCATTCTGAAATTTTGGACTTCAGATCCCATTAACCCCAATCAGCATGACCAGTGACCAGGTACTGTAGCAATGACAATTCTAAACACATAGAAAATACAAATCTATCTGGTCTTAATTATGTGAACTGGACTTGGCTTTCTGCAGTAAATTCTACCTATTCATTTTCGTTATCTACATCTTGAAATGATTTCATTTTCATGAAGGCAAAAGAAAGCTGCAGAAAGGTAAAGATGCCACCAAGGTGAGCTCAACTCATGAGGACTACATTGGCACATCCATAGTTTTCTTGACAATTGTACAAAAATGATTTCCCATTTCTTTTTCCCAGGCTAGGTTGTAACACTGGACTCCTGTCTATGTGCTAATCAGGACTGACTGTGCTTTGCTTGCAAGGCACAAACCTGTAACATTAGCAGTTATTGGTGAAGACAGTTCTTCTGCAGTCTCAAAAAGCTTCTTGTATCCACCAGCTGGATGCTCAAATCTGCAAGATGTTAATAAAGTCAAAGGTGATTGATTTAGCATTTTCTTTAATAGTTTTCCCAATAATTGGATGAAAGAAGAAATTTGGAAAGTCTTGTTTTATCATAGTTGTTGCGTTTCTAGATATCTGCTTGGGAATGAAGGGATATTTTCAGCAGCAGGTATATTAGCCTAACAATATAAAATTCCTTCACTAGATGAAATTGTCCAGTTATATGTGCCAATTATTTTCCTATTCCTGCAATCTTGCATACATCTGAACCCTTCAGTAACCGTATTTTCTGTAGCCTCATCCTAAGCTTTTTTTTTTTTAAAAAAATCAGGTTTTCAGCTATGCTTGCCTATTGAAGTCCTGGAGAGATATATAATTTTGAATAGCAAAGTCAGACAATCAGAACGATTAATAAATGAAACATATGTGGGTCTGCTCTTTAAAGGAGAAAAAAACCTAAGAATTAGATACAAGGAACAACCAAATAATTTTATTGTTAAATGGAAGTTTAATTCAACAATAGCTTCAATTTCAATAGTTAAAAGTAGAGAAAAAACTGCTGCTAAATATTCAATTTCTCATCATCAGTAGGATTTTTACTTGTTTTTTTCCATAAAGACCCTCAGATTCTTAGCACAATGCTTGACAGCACACAGGATGTCCCTCCTGCTTCTAGAAATAGACTATCTAGCATCAGAACTAGACTTATTTGGTCAACATTAAATCTTTAG
Organism: Sibynophis collaris; assembly: GCA_036250565.1. Lineage (NCBI taxonomy): Eukaryota > Metazoa > Chordata > Lepidosauria > Squamata > Sibynophiidae > Sibynophis > Sibynophis collaris. The sequence goes on along the minus strand of JANHFK010003053.1, from coordinate 21,169 downwards.
TCCTAAAAAATCGTAGAGGATACTTACCGGCTGGACATTTTTTCCTCAGGAAAGAATGGAGATTTTCCTGAGCCAAAGACAGAGCACCGAAGTAAGAGATTTGTGCTGGATATTTATATGAACATTGTCTTACTGATGGAAGCAATTACCTAAGGAAACTTATGAGCCAATCAGCTTGGCCCCAAGAAACAGAAGCATCTTTCAGGGCTCAAATTCTGCTGGAGATTTTGTCCTGCTGTGGTTTGCATATTTTCCAGGGACCTAAATCCCCATAGCAGAAATGGATTAGGAAGAAACAACAAGAGGAAACAAAGAAAGCTATAGTCACACAGTCTGTAACATGCTCTTCTTGGCACCAGCACTTTGCCCTATTTCCAAACTTCCAGCTTAGAGACACTGGCATACTGCTAACTCCAATTTTAAGGGGGGAAAAATAGTCTCCCAATGCACCATGGATTCAGTGGTTACTCTCTTCTATTCAGTAGGAGGTCTCAGATAAGCATAATAAACAAAAGATTACAACAGTTAGTACAGAATTACTTCGAGTCAAGTAACTTGTACAGACTTTTCAATATATTTTAAAAGAGCAACCCTCCACTCATCATCATCATCATCATCTATTACAGGCACAGTACAAAAATATGATCTGCCAACATTCCTTTTGTTGTTCCCTGAACTTCTTGTTTGCATATTAAAAGACTGGAGAAAGGATAAAGGAAGAATGGGTTAGGGTTAAATAAAATACATTAACCTCCACTTAAGACCTTCAAGTATTGTCCAAATTCATCATGGTTCTGGTCATTTGTGGTGTTGAAGTTTTCACATGTTGTGCAAAGCCTAATCATGTTTTCATACTGATGGAAGCTTCACCGTTCTAATGTAGAGCCATACAGGTAGGTAATCCTAGATTTACAATAATTCATTCATTGACTGTTCAAAATTACAATGCTTATGACTGGTTTTCATACTTAAGATCATTGCAGCATTTCCATGGCCACATGATCAGTACTTGGATGCTTGGAAATTGACATGTATTTATGACAACTGCACTGTTCTGGGATCATGTGATCACCTTCCTAGTCATCTTTCAACAAGCAATGGGGGTAGCCAGATTTGGTTTATGACTAAATGATTCACTTAACAACTGTGGCAAGAAAATGGGGCAAAACCCACTTAACGGTCTTGCTTAGCAGTGGAAATTTTGGACTCGGTTGTGGTAGTAAGTCAAGGACTATCAAATATTGGTTTTAGTAGTATGTTTTTGTGATTTTGTGCCCTTTTAACATTTCTTGGTTTCTTTTCTCAAGTTTAGTATGAAACTTTTGCCTATTTATTTTAGGATACATAAATATGTAGTTTTTCTTTGGAATTGCACAGCAGCCTTCATTGATCTTCTCAGGGACCTTCTTACAAATAAGACCCAGTTAGTTTATCTATGGATGGATGGATGGATTTGTACATATTGTATCTTTATTTTTCAACCTAATTTATGGGTGCTCAGAGTTGCCAGCAATTAAATAGCATACAAGCCCAACAAAGGAAGTTTGCTGATTCAAAGATAAATACTAATCGAACTATATATATTTATGTGATTATATAAACACAAAGTTATGACTGGAAATTATAGAGGAACTGAATAAATTAGAATTTATAATCCCCTTCATTATTTCAATTTCACTTTTAATTCTGGGTCAGAGCAAACCATTAGAGTCCAGGAATACTACATTGTTATTGTACATATGGCAGTGAAACATCTTTATTGGATGACTTGCACTTTATATTAACGGCTTTGTTGTCTGAGTAACAGCAGTCCAGTTTCTGTTGAAAGGGAAATATTTTTGGTTTGGCTAGGAATACTGATTCTCCACAAAGGAAACCCAGATTGTATCAGAAAGACATAATTTAGAAACCAATGGGCTAGAAGAACATGAAGAACCTAAAAAAAGAAAAAGTGGATAGAAACTTAAAGGAAAAAACTGAGAGCAAAAAAGGATATATTAAAAAAGAGGTTTAAAGAAATTTCAAAGAACAGCAAAGGCAAATACAAATTGGGTAAGATATTATGAAAGATGAGAAGAGTGTAGGCAAGGCCACTCAAGACCTTGGCTACCCAAAGAGAATGAAAGTGAGGGCACATCCAAACAACTGATTTGATAAATATTTATCCAGGTCAGGAGGCAAAGTTTTCTGACATAATATGCTCTGTTGCTGCAGAATGCAAGCACAAATATATAGCTATTTAACAGTGAACACAGAGAGACCTGCTTTTTCTAAAAAGACAAGATTCCAATCTTTTGTATCAAAAAAGCAGGAAGAAATAGGGAAGTGTTTTGCTACCATGAATTGCCTAAAGGTGTTTCCTTTGAAAGTAAGGTAGTTGCTGGTATTGTTTTAAAAACTTTTCTTCTAATAAAGTAATCTGATCCACTGAATTCTTATTCCTTCAATTAACTTTTCTGTCTGGAACTCAAGGAGAGAAGCCTGACAATAGCTACCACAAAAGGCAGGTTGTTGTCTAAGGCATTTGAGGCTCTAGAGGCCATTGCTTGGGTTTTAGTGTATGCAGATAATCCTTGTTTAGCAACCACAAATAGTTCCAGCAAAATCGTTGCTGAATAAACCACATGAGGGAGTGACATGCTGTAGATTGCTAGTTGCAGCTAGTTGCAGATGTTTCACGTAAAACGTCTCTCATGCAGAAACACCAGTGTTCCACTCCAGCATGTTATTGTCATGGCCGGAATTGTGGGTATAAATATGCACATTGATCAGAAAATGTTTTTTTCTTATTACCTATTACCTTTTTTTATTACCATTTACTAGTTGTATTTGCAAATAGTCCCTTAACAAGACAGTTGCTAAAGACTATCTGTACACAGGTTTCAGAGGCAGGCTGCTTTAAAATGGTCCTGGGTCTCTCATTTCCTTTTGTAATCTGGGTTCTGCAGCTAGTGTCATGTCAATTCAGCAACACAAACCACAATACTCATGGAAAGTCAGTGGTGATAGAGAAAACTGCATATGTACACAAGAACTGCTGTCAGTCAGTAGGAGCAGGACAGATCCAGCCCGACTACATCCCTGCTACAATTGCTGCTGAAGCTCCACAAATGTTACACAGACTTGCTTTGAGAAAAATGAAAAATACTATGTCAGCATCAAGTCAAAAGGTTGTCAGCTGGCTTTGGCTAGAATCTGGAAGGCTGAATTATGAAGGCATGTTCTTAAAGATGTTAGTGAATCACTTTTCAGCTGAAATTAAGGGACCTATGAATATATCTACGATTTTGAATTAAAATCTAATGTGAATATGGGCTTAAATGTCAAAAGAACAAAAACTTTACTTTCCTTGTTGTTCAGCATGACTTAAAATCAACAAAATCTTAGCCACGACTGGCAATTTTAAATGCATATATATTTCTTTGACTACCCAGGCAGTAAGATTGTTACAGACATCAGGTCTTATTTAGTCTATAAAGATACAATTCATATAAACTTATTAAAAAATAAATTGATAGAAGAAGATATAGAACTGGCAAAAAAAAAATAAGATATTTAAATAGGAACTTTTTTGAATTTAGTAATAAAAATTCTAAATTATTGGCAAGGATGGCGAAGAATAAAAGAGAGAAGAGAGAAATTGGAGCTTTGATAGATGATAAAGGTATAAGACGTTATAAAAAATTAGAGAAGTGTGAAGTGGTTAGGAATTTTTTTCAAAATTTATATTCAAAAAAATTAATTGATCAAGAAAAGCTGAGAAATCATTTAGGAAAATATGCTGTGAAAATTGACCAAACATACAAAGATTTGATGGAAGAAGATATAACACAAGATGAGATTAATGAGGTAATACAAAAGATAAAA
>JANHFK010003051.1:369101-379109 GCA_036250565.1 Sibynophis collaris | reverse complement strand
AGCTGTTCTGGAAGGTGGAGAGAGAATTTCTCCTTGGTTTTCTGAAGATCTCCATGAGATGAAGCACTACAAACCATATTTAGAGCACAAATGGAATAACACAAAAAGCAAATCTGATCAAGCATGGTTATAAACTTGGTTTTAAATCTACAATTGATAGTGAAGTCACTGAGTAGTGAAGTACTTCATTCTTTTTGTGTAAACAAGTTGCCAATTATTGGCCTTGTTAAAGGTATGTTATCTTTCTGTGAGGAAAAGAGAGGTAGGAAGTGCTGCCTTTTAGGTGCTGACACTTGGTATGACCTTTTGTTGATAAAATAGATTGAATTTGCCACAATCTAGCGTTTTCATAGGTCGAACCCAGAGGTGGTATTCAGCTGGTTCGTACAGGTTCAGGTGAACTGGTGGCAGAGATCACAGGTGGGCCTGCCCACCCGCGCCAGCTCTAAGCCGTCCTATTTAGGCACATTTTTGAGGCCAGACACATGCACGGAAAGCTGGGCATATGTGCGGAAAATATGCACGTGGAAAGTGCGTGCACACAGTAAACCAGTAAACCTGAAGCAACAGGAGCAACATCTTTCAGTGTTACTTCAGGACTCATTTCAGCTTTTAGACTGTGATGAAATAAATAGGGTGCTCTCTAACATAATTTCTGTTGTGCATGGATATTTATCTCTCCTGGCTCTTCCAGGTGACCAAGATATATGTGATAAAGTGAGTCTGGGAGGTATCCAGTGCTGCCTTCAGGGAGGCGATGGTGCCCACCATGCTAAAGGAAATTATGGTGCACCTCATCCTCTTGAGAATTTTTCTCATCCCAGTTGTATTACACTTGGTTCCCAGTCCACCTTTTGATTGCTTGCTTATCAATATTTTACATTTTCAATTTTGTATGTGTACATTGTATATGTTTTAATGTTACATATTTTGGTTTTAGTTTATTGTTTGTTTTGTGCTGCATGCCACCCAGGTGGCCCAGGTTGCAATGAATAGACAAAATAAACAAACTGCTGCCTGGTCTCCAATATTTCCTTTTTGAGGAAGTTTGTTGGGAACGTGGTAGAGACTCAGTTACAGTATATCCTAGAGGAAGTATAATTATCTAAACTCTTCTCAACCCTGGACTCAAATCTGGGAATGGGCACCGTGGTAGATGACCACTGTGAATTGGATAGAGGGGGACACATTTTCATTTTAGATCTCTCAGTGGCATTCGATGCTATTGACTAAAATATTTTTTTAGACTGTCTGCAAAGGTGGAAATTAAAAGCACAGTATTAAAGTACTTTCGCTCTACTGTGTGATTTGCTTAACAAATGTGGCAAAAAGGTCATAAAATGAGGCACAACTCACTTAACAATCGCCTTGCTTAGCAACAGAAATGTTGAGCTCAGTTGTGGTCATAAATCGAGGGCTACCTGTATGATTTTAATTTATCATTATTATGTTGGTTTTAATCTCGTTTTATTATCATAAACCACTGGCAGACCAGGCAGATTATGAATTTAGTGTATATAAATGACAAAAACAAATAAATGGGACAACCCTGACCATAAACATTGAAGATCAACTCCTTATTATCCTTTTCACCCATATAGCTGAAAGTAAGAAAACTTCATTTATTCATAAACACAACAGTATGATTCCATCAATTAAATCCTTGGCCAGAATTATTCTGCATCCAATTTACACATGACAAATTGAAATCGGGAAAAAGAGAGAGAGAGAGAACTTTGACAAGGCTGCTGCCCACCTATCTAACTGCCAAGATCAGCTTTGAATGCCAAGGTTCACTATATCGATGTCTCCTATATTAACCTACTGAGATCTTTCAACAAAAGAGATCTTTCAATCAGGGAAATCCATCTGCTTGAAAAAGAAAGTGGAAACTGCTGCCAGAATGAAACAGAAACATCTTGTGGCAAAGTAAATAATCAAACCCATGCTATAAAATCTCTCTCCCAGGAGAAATTGAATATTCAAATGATCCAACAATGTTTGCACGGCAGAACAGGGGATGCTAAAACACTGAGCTCAAGGAATAAAGTAAACACTACCTTGGCTTCCAGTGCCCACAAAGCTGACTCTAAACTGCCCTCATTATTATAAACAGACATGAGGCATAGTTCAGGATATGTAATTTTAGCTTCCATAGCCCATACACGAAACATTATGTGAACCTGTGGACACTATTTCTTTGAATCTCTATAAATAAAACATGCTGGCAACAACTTGGATTTAATCTTTGGCAGGTTTTTCTCTCCATCATGCTCTGATTGCAGCTTTTTTTACCTGCTTCCTTTAAAACTCTTTTTTTTCCCCTTTCCTTTCCTTTGCTGTTACTTTTAGCACTGTTTTATGTTTCAAGATCCTAAGGTGCCACCATATGATGAGATTTAAATCCAACAATTAAAAAAACCTGATTTTGAGTGAAGTCATATTTTCTAATAAGAGCTCATTCTTGTAATGTAATATAGCCTAAATCCATATTCTTCACTACAGAGAGAAATAGCTTTCATTTTAATTTTTTTTAAATCATGATTTCATCATTCCATTCTTTTTAAAAGTTTTGAAAAATATTTAATATAAAAATGAATATAACAAACAAAAATATTTTCAGATTAATGTACATCAAAGAATAGAATCATGATCTTAATATCAAGCAAAAAGGTTCTTATATATGGAGTCATTAAGAGGTGAATCAGAATTTGTTATTTTGGCTGTTTGGAAATATTTCTGTCATGTAGTATAAAGGGAACAACTTTATACTAATGATGTATATTTACATTTTACTAATAGTCTGATTTATTCCACTTAGTTTTCTAGTTTTTAATAATATGTATAAAACATTTTATCTACTTGGGCTACTGGTGAAGGAAACAGGATTAGACATTTATTTCACTCCTTAAAATCCATGGCTGTAAGATTAAGCTTTGGTGTTAAATGCATTTTTATTAGACACCTAGAAACCTACAGTATTTCTACTGAATTTATGATAAAAGTGCACACTACATTTCCAACAGATTCCTATCACTATCAGATCTCTACATGAATTAACTATTCCTGTTCCAGATATCCACCTCATTCCCACTTCTTAATTTTGGACAGGAGAAAATTTTATTCTCAACTAATCACTGCCATTCCCAGTTTATGTATTTGTATGCAGAGGCTTAGGCATTCCTAATTAAAAATATATATTTCAATGAAATGAAATATAAGTGAACCAAAGATAACACAAACTCATCTTACAAAGGTTAGGCACAGCATCTTTCTACCAATTGCAATGTTTTCTTAACTTTTGTGCAGCTTTTTATGGATTTTATGGATTTTAAAAATATGATTAATCTAGCAGATGCAAAAATTTGTGGATCTTTTCAGCCAGCCATTTTGTCACAAATGTCAGGTTTCCCTGTAGCCAGCTTTGAGTTTTTCAATTCCTGCTTCGAGAATTTTCCTTAACGTGCCTTGAAGAACTTTCCTAGCTCAGAAATATTCTTGTCTTCTGTCATGTACTGCATGTCAGGGATACTCTGATAGATTTTCAATAGTCTGGAGTCTATCATTGCTGTGGTGAAATTTCCACCACTTTTAAGTTTCTCTATGAAACATGAATTTATATTTTATTTTTCCTATACCACAAGAAGGCATGCCACTGTTCTTTTTTTCTCCACATACATCTCATGTGATTGTTTCTAAATAGTTCAGTTTTTCTTTCATCAGTCAAAAGCACTTTATTCCAAAAATGTTTCAGCTGATTTTTGTGATGAGGTCAGAGAAAAGATTTCCTTCTGATAAATCTCATGGAGATCATGTTTGTATAAGCAATGCTGAACGTAAATCAGCAAACAACCTCTTCAGCATCACCTCAGCTTTTCAGCAAGTTATTTGCCATTATTTATGGATTCCCTTCTGCAGATCTAACTAGTTTTCAGTAATTCTAGTAGAGATTTTCCTGGCCTTCCAGATCATGCCTTGATTTCAGCAAATCCATGTTACTTTCTTTCCAAACAGTATTTCTCCACAGTGGAAACGTCTAGCCAAAAGTTTTTACAATTTTTTTTAGGATGTTAATTTGTAACAATTAATTATCTACCTTTTCAAATGCTCAGGCACTTACTTAGAGGAGTCTATGGTGGCCAAAAGTACTATACACAGAAAAACAGTCAAAACCTGAGAGGTTTTAGAAAATCAGAATATTTCCTCATTTGTGAAACTGTTTTTACTTGGTTAACTGTAGACCTAACGAATCAATCACCTTTTAGGGGCTATGTAAAAACATTGATTAAAAGGTTTTTTTTAAAAAACCAACCTTGAATTTACTGGAACCATGTCCAAATTGGTTTTCTTCTATGAATCTATAAATAACTCCACATAGACAACAAGTATGCATTCAGTCATATAGGAAGATGTCATATTAATTGCCCATAGTCTTTTGGAGTGGGGCAACCATATTAAATTCCACAAAATAAGTAAGTAAGTAAGTAAGTAAGTAAGTAAGTAAGTAAGTAAGTAAGTAAGTAAGTAAGTAAGTAAATAAATAAATAAATAAATAAATAAATAAATAAATAAATAAATAAATAAATAAATAAATATTTAATTGTGTATCACAAAGCAATTATGTAAGCTTCTTTCCCTAAGGCTTTTCATGATACAGTTTGACCAATGATTCCTAAACCTTTGCATATCACTATATTGTGAACTCATTAATAGAAGGTTAACTGGCCTTTGCCATCTGCTGACAGTACCCAGCTATCCTTTGCTCATCTCAGAAGCTAAGCAAGGTAAACTCTAGTAAGTAATTGGATTAAAAAAACAAAACCTTATGGGAATTCTAGAGTTATTTACTAAACTTGGAGTTGAGAAAAATAAATCCAGTAAAGTTTTAGCTTGCCCATAAAACTACATGGAAGCTGTCACCAGTTCAGAGACACTAATCTTGAAATTTCATTGCAATCTACTTTTTGCATATTTTTAATCAATTTAAATATGCCATATGACATGTCCCATATACAATACTTTTGTAGATCCCCTATCAGAAGAGTATTTATTCACTTTATCAGGGAATTTGATAACTTCATAAAGAACAGTTCACAATTAGAAGGTGAATCAGAGGCATAAGAAATTGGCCATTATTTTGTAGGGAACACTATATAAGAATTGTACAATACTTGGGAAGAAACAGTAGACTGTGGAATCCTTGCTACTCTCTGAGCTTGGTTGTTTGCTTGCAAACATTTCATTACTAGATTAGGTAACATCTTCAGTGCTAGAAGAGAATGGGGTTTCTTTCTGTTTATATACTGTACATTAGCTTGCCATGTCAGCATTGGTAGTAGTATGTTTTCTCTTTGGTGGTTCCTTGATTGGTCTGTTGTTTTACTGCTTGATTGTTTGTTTCAGTTGGTAGTTCTTTGATTAGGGTATTGTTTACTGCTTGTTTGTTTGTCTGGTGTTAATCCTGTTGTTAAACTCTGCTTATCCAGTTGGGGGAAACCAACACCTCCATCAACAAGACAAACTAGAGTATATAAACAGAGAGCAAACCCCACTCCCTTCTAGCTCTGAAGATACCTAATCTGGTAATGAAATGTTGGCAAGCAAAGAACAAAACTCAGAGAGCATCAATTCCACAGTTTAACTCTGAGCTATAGGTATTTTCTTCTGTCAGAAACAGTAAGTATGAAAACATGGTTTTGCATTTCCTCATGAACTTTTAGTGGTACCAGATTTCTTCCTGGTAATAGTGGCATTCCCCAAGATTTAAGTATCCTGTTACTAAGAGCAGAAAAATCTAGTTCAGATTGAGGGCATAATCCTATTTTTTATGAAGAACCACACTTAATCTTTCCTCAACACTGTCACATAGGCAGATCAGATAGTTCATAGGATGTTGTCATTAGGGGGGGGGAATGGTTAACATCTAATTGCAGTTGTCCATGGGGGGGGGGGAAGAAAAATTACATGAGAAATATAGACTTTTGAATTTCTTATGGAGAAAGTTGTATGGTCTCAAAAAATTCTTTTCTTTGGCCAGGAAAGAAGTTTGCTAGAAAACATTCAGTTTAGCCCTAGTGTAGTTACTATTGGAAAATGAGCTAAAAGGCTAGATTTAAGAAACGTGCAACCTTTAATCATGGATCACTCCTCTTCAAACGCTCTTTCCTCCTGTGAATGGCACAGGGGAAAACCACTTCAAAGTCATCTTCACTGCCTCTGTGACATCTGTTATACCATTTTCCTCTTCATAAAATGTTGATTTATTTTTATTTTCTATTTTTTCCCATTGAACGTTTTCTTTCTACTTCTAAAGACTATATAGGATCTTTAATGTATAATCCATTTCAGTAGATGCAGATTTTTCACGTGAACTATTATTTTTATTTTGACAGTTTACATCCTGCTTCCTCCTCATGATTGTGTCAACATGGCTTACAAACTGAAAAATGTGTAAATGAAACACACACACACACACATATGGCAATATGATACAGTATGATAAAGCAATTGAAACACAGCAATTTGTGTAGTATCCATTTTGCATAGAAATGCTTCTAAGAGTACAAAAAAGGTGTTAATTCTGAGGAAGGGAGGAATGTGATAAACAGCAGACTTGGGATTTTGTATCCAAGAAAAGTAAGTTTACAGGAGGGTTTTGAAAGAAAAATGTTTGGCCTGGTGCTCTGAAACTTAATATTGAAGCCCATCAGATCTCAGAGTTTGGCATATTGTAAATTAATGCTGGTAACAAAAAGGCTCTGTTCTTGTTGAGCACCCATCACATTTTATTATTGTCCGTTATATACTTTGACATACAGGTTGTCCTCAACGTAAAACTGTAATTGACTCTGGAATTACAGTCATAAGTCATAGCAGTTGTTAATCAGGCTACCATATGACTGCGCCTGATTTTACAACCTTTCATGAGGCAGTTGTTAAGCAAATGACACAATCGTCAAATAAACACCGCCATTGTTAAATATACTTTCCCCAATGGATGGTGGTGTTTTGTTTTGTTTTGTTTTTTCTGGAAATCAAATGTACACTTCGGAAACCAGCTAAAAATGACAAAAATTGAAGTCATGTGCCTGTGGGACATTGCAAATGCAAATGGGAAGGAGGTATGGCTGTTAGAACTTCAAACATGGTTCTGGGGAGATCTGTTGTAACTTTGGACAGTAAGTGAGGATTACCTGTATATGCCATCAGTAATGCTGTGTTTCATTTCCTATATAAAATCAATATCCCAAAGCTTGAGAACAGTGGTCAAGAACCTCAGAATTCCCCATGGTTTTGAATTGCATTAAAAAAAAATAGATCAGAATACACAGTATAGAAACACTCAATGGATGCAATCTGGTAGAAACAGGTACATACATCCATGTCTTAATGATCAATATTTCAGCAAATTCAGTTGAATGAAGTTCTTGAGCTGATTCCATATGGAGACAAGGGGGGGAAAAATTCCCAGTCACCTGCTGTGGTTTGGAGGGAAGCTGTGCACCTTGGGGTTTTTGGTTTTGTCTTGTTTTTGTTTTTGGCAGTCACGGTGAAAGAGGAAAGGGCAAGAAGAGCCAAACCCAAACAACATCCTGCTTTTGGTTTATGCCACAAATTTCCCAAAGGATATTCTTCTGCTTGAAGGATTTGTAACCTCCTTCCATAAGGACGCTTCTCCAAATGAAAGGTCAAGACATCTGCCGAGGAGCAGACAAGGATAATGAGAAATCTCCTCATTTTCTGCTGGGTTTTGGATGACCACAGCCAGTGTAAAAGTAGAGACATGAGGTAAATTTATCTGCCTCTGAAGGTATCAAAAGAAAATTAGAGCAAACTCTCAGCCTCTGTTTTGCTTTACCAGAGATACTACACCACCTAGTGAGACTTCCTGGGAATTAATTATTCGACCGATTTCTTTGCTGGCACAGAATACTTTTTGGAGATACACGCTTGTACACACATATGACACTTCCGATATTAACAGGACAGCGTGGGGTAATTTGATTAAAGGGGTAAGTCTTGCATGGGATGGTAGACTACAACATTGTTTTAGTTTCTCTTGGAGAATTGTCCAAGAGAAACTAAAATAATTTTACTCTTGCTGTATTGAGAGTAAGAAGGAGAGTTGTGTTCTGTCCATTGGCTGTATATCTCATTCATAATGTGTCCTTTCACCCTAGAGATCCAGAAGCAAAATTATCTCAATTCTTTCTTGTCTTCAAAGTTCAAGGCAACTCTTCCAAAGACAATCCAGCCATTGCAAATATCTCCTCCTAGAAAAGAAACTTAAAATATTTGTGTCATCTGGCAAGATCCTGCCCCAAATGCTCTCTCTGTGGCAAAATTTCACTTAGATATGGTGTGTATCTAAGAAAAGATATTTCTACTGGCCCAGTTCCATTTTGGGAAGGAGGTAAATACATACTCAAGCAATTGATTGATTGATTGATTGATTTATTGATTGATTGATTGATTGATTGATTGATTGATTGAATGAATGAATGAATGAATGAATGAATGAATGAATGAATGAATGAATGAATGGATATCTTCCCTAAGATAAGTTAAATAAAGGGAAAAAATACATTACACTAAAGCAACAGTCACTACAAATTATAAGTATGGATTAGAATGAAAACTTAGCAGTAAAAGATTTCCCTAATAGCTCATTTCAAAAGGGTCAGCTATAGTAACAAAATTAGAACACTGATTTTGACAATAAGAGCAACTTTTTGTTGATGACTACCAGTTGGATAGAGAGAGTGGAACTGGAAACCAAAAGGTTTTCCTCCCCTCCCCCCAAAAGAAAGAAATACAAGGAAGAAAGTTCTCCATCAAATAACTTTCACTCTGTTAATAAAGGGTTTTACTGTAGAGACAAGAATCAGAATTCTGAATTCAGCCCAAAAGCAACCCAGTGGCGCTCACAGAGAATCTATTAAGTTTGATACTTTGCTTATATAGATATAAGTAAATAGATTTGAATTTAGGTTTTAGAACATACTGAGTCATTTTTTCTAGGTTATGACTTTTTGATAATGGGCAAAAGCTCAAAAATGTATGACATGAAATAAACTGTCCTCTGCTTATTTTATTTCATTTTCATTTAGATCATTAACGCCAGCTAATGTGTATGTATAATTTTATCCAGATTTTACTACTAAGAGTAAATTCTATAATCCAAATTTCAAGACAAATATTAAATACAGCTTAGCTGAGAGTCTGAAGAGTGGGATGTTTTTCCTCATCATGTTAGATGTTTTTCATCAGACCTTGTATCCTCTAGGATACCACAAGGAGTACCTCCTAAAAGTTACACTGAAACTGGTTTTCTCATTCCCCTCTTCACGTATCATTTATTCTGATATAAAATCTGAGTGCTTCCTGTTCTGTAAAGAAAGGTGCATCTGACCCAAAATAAAGTATCAGTTTCTACATATCAGATCATTTCTTAATATTTGAATTATTCTAATATAATGAAACCAGCTGCAACATAACATCTGTGAGTTTTCAGACCAGTTTTTTTTTAAATTTGGGGATGCCTTTTAAACAAAGTGCAAAACGTGAGTCTTAAAATGTTATATTAACTACATGGGGAGTATTAAAATCTGAATTATACAAAACAAGAGTTTTTAAATGATCCTCGCTGCACTATACACAAACTTTTCACTTGTCTCCCAAATCTTCTTGACATCTACAACATGATAAAAGAATCTATGTGAACTCTCAACTTGCAACTAATTTTTTAAACGACTGTTCAAAATTACAACAGCACTGACAAAAATACACCATCGGCCCTCGCACTTATGGTTGTTGCCGCAACCCAGGGTCACGTGATTTGAGACCTTCCCAGCCAACTTCCAACAAGCCAAATCCGGGGGGGGGGGCAGATTTGCTCAAAGTCTGTGCGATTCACTTAACAACCATGGCAAAAGGGTTGTAAAACTGGTGTAATTCATTTAACCATCGCCTTGCTTAGCAATGGAAATTCTGGTCTCAATTGTGTTT
>JANHFK010003051.1:331181-344847 GCA_036250565.1 Sibynophis collaris | reverse complement strand
GCAGTATCCTTCCCCTGCCATGCCCACCAAGCCACACCCACAGAACCAGTAGTAAAAAAATTTGGATTTCACCACTGCTTAAAACAGATGACACATTTGACCATTCCCTCAGGCTCAGCCTCGTCATCTCCTACACTACCCTTTGGAATATTCTGCTACTGGTGAGTTCCACTCCCACCCTTTTGGCCTTCTGAAAGACTTAAAACCGGCTTCTGCTGGCTGGCCTGGGGCCCAATGGGGCTGTTCTATGCTGGGAGTGCCTGATGGGACAGAGAGAAGATCCCACTCCTTGCCGCCCATCCTCTTGGTTTTTGCTTTCTATTTAATCCTTGCTGATTTTAACTTTTTATACATTATGTTTTTACCATTATTAAACCACCCATAATTGCATCAACATAAGATGAGTGACATAAATTTAATAAATGAATAAAATGACCATGTCATGCAGGTCATACAAGCATAGGACTCGTCCACATACTAGCCTGGTTCTTCCATTTTCAGCAATACCAAAAAAAGGGAGAGCCAGAAGCAGATTGGATTCCTTTTATAAGGAGGCTCACCGGTTCAGGAAATGAGGAGCATAAAGTCTTTTGGCCAGGAAGAACAAGGAACTGAAGAATCTTTCTTCTATCTCCAAAATGTAGTTCCTTGGGAAACTCCTGGGATTAAGATACAGAGATCCAACAAACCTTAAGAATAGTTTGCACAAGAAAAGGTAGCTGGCCCAGAAGATGGAGATTTTATCATCAAGAGCTTCAGCTTGGAAGAGGACAATAGCTGTAGAAAGAATTAAAGGGAGACTGGCATTCTCGCTGCCCCCAAGCAGCTTTTTCCAGTAATCAAATCCAGATGTGCATTTATTTCATCACCAGGCTGGGATATTTCCACTGTTGACTCTGAACCTCTATACCATTGACTTAAAGTGATGGCTGATCTGGTAGGAGGGCGGGGGGGTGTTCTGGATATAGTGATGGGTGGCCTTTGTTTTAACTGGACCGAAAAGCAACACAGGAGGCTCGAAGGATCTTGGGGGAAAAAATAAGTTAGAGGAGAGCTAAACTGAATAGGAAGGGATTATTTACTCCGAGCATTAGAAAATCAGAATCTTTAAACTCGATATGATAATTTTAGCAATCAAAGTTAGATTCCAAAGCTTTGAGTGGATACTGAAGGCTTCCACTGAATTTCAGCCCCTAGGGCAAAAAGCGCAACTATGGCAATTAGGTAATTTTAGACTTCAGCTTTAATAGGTCTACCGGAAATGCTGTTCAGATGGCAATGTGGTAAGCCTGCCCAACACGGTTGGGGGCCCACTTGTCCATTCTGCTAATGGAGACCTGGAGTTCTTCTCCCCCAAAATATTGCCATATGGTGAAATCATGAGGTCATTATTTCTATACCAAATGCCACAAGAGAACAGTAATAATTGCTCCAGAGATTAAAGTCTTTATTCCAAGAATTTATACCTCCCAGAGAAGGCTACTTGCAGCATCTCTGAATGATATACTGCTCTGGTCTTATTTCTTTCCACTTTACTTTTGATGGGAATTATTTCTTGAATTTTTCCATTCTGCATTAAGTCAATCATTATTCTCAATGTAGACCAGTGGTGGGATTCAATTTTTTTTACTACCGGTTCTGTGGGTGTGGCTTGGTGGGCATGGCATGGCTTGGTGGGCATGGCAGGGGAAAGATACTGTAAAGTCTCCATTCCCACCCCATTCCAGGGGAAGGATACTGTAAAATCTCCATTCTCTCCCCACTCCAGGGAAAGGTTATTGCAAATCCCTATTTCCTCCCGATCAGCTGGAACTTGGGAGGCAGAGAATAGATGGGGCGAGGCCAGTCAGAGATGATATTTACCGGTTCTCTGAACTATTCAAAATTTCCGCTACCGGTTCTCCAGAACTAGTCAGAACCTGCTGAATACCACTTCTGACTCACGTAAACCTAAAGAAAGATGTTGCTGCTTTAATGAGTTACAATAAAGATGTGGCTTTCAATAAGCATAGGTTGCCCTTTCCCAGAAACCTGAAAAATATCACCACTACTTTAAAGTGAAATGTTACTCTGATACATTATGGTCTAAATCATATTTTAAGCATGCCTCGTCCTAATATTTATATCCTACATGATAATCACAATTCCTAAACAAAACAAGTTTGTTTGTATCCCATCTTTATTATTTTTACAAATAACCCAACACAGCAAATATATCTAGCAGACTTTCCTTTTCCTATTTCCCCTACAACAACAACCCTATGAGGTTAGTTGGGCTGAGAGAGAGTAAGTGGTCCAAGATCACCCAGCTGGCTTTCATGGATAAGGTGGATATATTCCAAATATTAAAAAAAACGAGTAAGGATCTTGGAATTCCTGACCCAAACTTTCAATATAGTCCTCTGGGACTCCTGAATCCCATAATCAGAGAAGAGGCAAAGGAATGGGATGTGAGACAGTGCACAAAGCATCCTCAAATGTTATTCATACCATTTTGCTGCTGCCTACACAGCTTAGGGCATTTTAATGCATTTTAATAAGGAAAATACTTTGCTGTGCTAATCTAATTTAAGGGTAAAATGATTGGTATAAGAGATGGATTTTTTTGGTTTTAAAACATGATTATTAATATTTAAAATGCTTTAACCTCCTAGACCTTTAAGATTCTGAAAACCTTAAACCTTTACAAAAGAAATCCAAACAAGGCTTTTTCCATTTGCAATTTATTTGAATAATCTTGATCTTTAATCAATCTATAATTCTAGTTTTATTTTTAAAGTTTCACTAATTCTGTTTCCTAAGTTTAATAGAGAGAATAATACACTGAAATATATAGTACTGTCAATTTTAATGTATTTCTAATAAAATGTATTTATATATTTTGAAGATATTCACATGCAATATATTTTGCTGCTTCTGAATTTACTTATTCTTGCAGGGTTTTCTGTTACGTTTCAAATAAAAAGTGTTCTTTTAATAGAAACATTTATTCTGTTCCTCTCTCCACCAATATGCTTTCTGTTCATTATAAGTATTCTGCAAGCTTTTCATCAGTGACAGTCATGACCCTATTTTAAAATTAAAACTAAGACATTAGACAGTAAGGTCAGTTTGTTCGTTTGTATGAACTATGTGGATTTTAAAAATCAAGATCCTTCATGCGTCTCCCCTGGACAATATATTTATGTTGGGTCTGATAGCAATCAATGGTTTAGCGTCTTTGCACTTCAAGATGTATTTGCACCCAGTTGTCCAGTGATAGTGTCCTCACCCTGGAAATAATTTAGTTGCAAATTGACTGGAAGATGGTGAAAATTGAAAGTTAAAATTAGAAATACTCATAATAAACAACAGAAAAAAGGTCAGATGATGCCACACTATGATGAGATTGGAATGGTTGGTAAATGAGGTTTTGTGTTTGTCGTGAGGTGTATGTGACCAGACTACCCAATGCTGTTGAAATATCCAGCCTAGCAAAAGAGACTACTACTCTACAAATTGAGGCGGCAAAGAATTTTCTTATGATCTAGGAAATTATAATTGCATTCTTTTCTTTGATGTGTACTAACCTGGCTACATTAAGAGGCTAGCTCAGGCTGGATATTAATTATATTATTAGTACACACTATTGTAGCATTTAAGTACAAATCATATTTTAAGTCAGTGCATCAGCATTATTTCTCTTTGTGTGGTTAAGCTGGTGTTTTTTCTTTTAAATGAATAGTAATATGGTTATGCCTATATTATATCTATTGAAATCAGTGGGATTTAATTAGTCATGAATAACTTAAGTCCCATTGATTTCTGTAGTCTCCTAGAGATATGATGAAAAATGTATTCAACTCAATATTTATTATATGTTGTGCAATAATTGGAAATAATAGACATCTTATCTGAACAACATGACAAATATATTCTTAATTAGATACAGAGAAAAGAGGAATGTTTGGAAATTAATTATTTTGGAGCAAGAACTGAGGCTATGATTTGATTTTGCGTAATGTGGTGTAAAATTTCCGAGTGAAATACTAGAGAGATCTAGTTATTGATTACTGTTTAGGGCAGCATAAGGTTAGCTAAACAAGAGAGAAGAGTACATTTTTAATGTATTTATAGAGTTTGCTCTGCTTCAGAGATAAGTGGGCTGTCACCTTTGTACTTGTTCAGTTTCAAAAAGAGTACTGCTGTAAGAGGAAAACCTACAATATTTAAAAGACTCTTATAGGTCATAGCATAAGATCTAATGACAATTGTAGCTATTTATAATATATTTTTGCATGTTGTTTTGGAAGCAGGAATTAACACACCAGAGAAGGAACCAAAAGTAAATAAATACATCAATGGAGTCTTGGACTCAGAAATTAATTTCAAAGATATCCACTGTTACAGATAAACTAAATGTTACAGAAGAGGAACAAATTTCATTGGATAAGATTGAAATTGATTTCAATGTGGACTTAAAACATAAAAATGAAATATAGGATATAATAGCGTAATATTCTAACAATTTTAAAAAACAACTAAATAGTAAAGCAGAAAAGTAATGTGGATAACCTTATAAAGGGACTTCTTAAAATTGTTAATTATTTGTGAGAAAAAAATAAGGAAAACACAAAAAGGAAGCAGATGCTAGGACATTATCTGTGGAGACTAGAGATTGTTAGAAGGAAGGAAAACAAATATAATATTAACTTATTTGACGAACATCAAAATAGATGAGCTGCTATCTCTAGTAATGTTTATTGAGTTTCTAACACGGATTGAATGATGATATTCTGTTTAGGAGACAGAAATTTCATATTTTCATTTTCATTTACATTAATAAATGTAAAGGAAAAGTGGGTTCATTAAGCAGAGTTGCTAATAGTTTTGTTGTTATTTCTGACAATGGACTTTTGCTGATTCAGATGGAATTAAGCTTTAATTCTGTTTATGGAGAATGGAGTGATATATGGGTTTGTTGTATTACAAGAGATAGTGAAAGTTATTAATGAGGTTATAGCTACTTTGGTTTGCAAACTACTGTATGTTTGTCTAGCCGTAATGCACCCAGTTTACACGTAATTCATACATGTCCATCAAACTTCTAATAATATTATGATAATTTTAAAAAATAAGCAAAGTTCCCATTTTACTAATCTGTAGCTATAATTTTTTGATTGCCAAGAAAACCTTTGATATAATTTCTTTGTAGTTTTTGAAAATATTTTTTTACTTATTTCATATTTTATAAAGTAGTATATTTTGGATCGATATGATTTAATCATTCCAAAATCATTAAAGATTATTAATGATTTCCTATATCACTGATTAAATGTTAAGTGTTCACCATGTTGATTTTCTTTTAATGTGATTCTTTAACCTCCTACCTATATAATTAGAATTTCTGGAAAGATTAATGGAATTATAGTGGGCGTAGGGCAGAGGATACATATTGATGATATCTTAAATTGTATAGATATATCAGGAATATTTATTCTTCGTCTTACTGTATTAATACATAAACTTTATATCCAATTAGTTATTATATAAACTGGAATAAACAAGACCTATGCCTGGCAGTAATAATTTTTAAAGTATTGAAGGTTTTCATTATGTTCTGACTCATTTGTTTATTTTTGGGTAAGAATTTTTAGGAACCTTCTCAGTTGGTTCATTTGGGACCTATCCTACTTTGATATAAATGAGATAAGTATCCTGTTTTCCCCAAAATAAGACTGGGCCTTATATTAATTTTTGCTCCAAAATACGCATTATGACTTATTTTCTGGTTAGGTCTTATTTTGGGGGAAATACAGTACTAAATGCCTCCCACTGCTGACGATCTTAACTGGGGCTTATTTTGGGGGGTAGGGCTTCTATTACGAGCATCCTGAAAAATCATGCTTAGGCTTATTATCCGGTTGGGTCTTATTTTTGGGAAAACAGGATACTAGACATTGAGTTTGAATATCTGAAACTAGACATTGTGATTATGCTGAATTGAATTCCAAGGATGGTTAAAATGTTCAAGTTCTTCCTACATTTATACATTCATGATACAATATGACTTCAACAATGCATATACCTGTTTAAAATATTATGAAAGATTGTCCCGTGACACCTTCATCACATAAAAGAAGTAACTTTCCTCACTTTCCAGTTTATCAGTGGGCTCTTTGGTTGCTGGCTTTAATAAAGAAATTACAATTTATCTTCTCTTTGGGCTCTAGGTGAACATTATTATTTGACTTCAATGAAATTGCAGCAGGTATTTCAATCCTTACTTGTGTGGATAGCAGTTTCAATACAGCTAGTCCTCATTTAGTGACTGCCTCCTTTAGCAAACATTTGCAGTTATGACAGTGAGAAAAAAATCATTTTATGACCAATACTCTGATTTATGACCTTTTGGGGGCTATAAAGTAAAAGAAAACTGAAGTAAGATCATAAGTAGAGTCCCAGTTTCACTTAGCAACCATTTCATTTAACAACTGATTTGCCAGTCCCAACTGTGTCATTAAACAAGAAGTATCTGTATTTGTGTTTATTCCTGCAAGACATATATAAAAATTATTGGGTTCCAGATATAAATCTATTTCGATCGGCAGGCCTTGGATAACAACATAAGAAATCTCTAGAAACCACTTCGCTTGGGTAGAATTTAACTAAGGGGTTTTAACAATTAACAACTAAGGGTTTTAAATGGGGTCTTAAGGGGTTATACAATCGATCTAATTTGTTTTAATATGTGTTTGAATTCTGTATTACATGTTTTTAACACGAACTGTAAACCGCCCCGAGTCCCGCGAGGGAGAGGGGCGGTCTAGAAATACGAATAAATAAAAAATAAAAATAATAAATAAATGTGATCTTTTACCCATGAAAAGTTTGCATTATGTGAAATTTTCAGCTTAAAAATAATGTTTACACCTTTTTGGGATTGCTATACTGAGTTTCTTACATTATTACTGTGGTTCAACCAAGATCTAAGAAAATTGTTTTTATTTTTGTATTTTTTGCAAATTAAAAATAAATAAATCTCACAATGTTTCCTGGCAGTTTAGTCAGTTATTCCATTTATTTAGTCCAAAGCTCTAGCTGCTTTGGGAGTTTTATGCTAGTTAGAAGAAAATATCTATGATTCCAAATTGTTAAAAGCTTAATTAAATTGGTATTAACCATTTACCCATCCTTTTGAATAATGAATCTGAATGTCCTACCTTGGTTAATCAAACTGCTATTTTAAATAAGATGAATTAATCTATTATTTTATCAGATTAATATAACCTGCCTCCCCAAAAAATGTTTTATGTCTAGTGTATACCTCAAAAATGTTTATTTGTTGTTGAAGATATGACTCAGGAGTTTGAATATTGACACATTATTTTATTTTGTTGTATTAGAATCCCATTTGGGGTATCATCAACATGGATCGTTACTATGACTTTGCATCATTCACTATATGTTTAACAACATACCTCTTCTTTTTTATTATGCCCTCAATATTTGGAATCTATTAAGAACTAGATATATTTTACATTTGGACGTGAAATGGGGGAGAGAGCCCCCAAAATTATTATTTAACATTGGAAGGAGAAGTCTACACATAATTTCTACCAATGGGTTATTGATCTGTGTCAACACGCAAAATTGCTTTTGTTTTTATTTTTACAAAAGGGCAAGGAAAACGACTTTATGACTTTATCCATATTATGGCACTGTAGTGAAATAGTCAAAGCTTTTATTGTATATATTTATATTTTCCTTTGGTTAATTATTAGAACACAGTAAAATTGTTATAAGTTGTGTGTGGTTTCTGTGTCTTCTCTCTCTCTATCTCTCCCTTCCCCACTCCTCTCTCTCTGTAAATCTGTGGCTTTGCAAGAATATATGAGAATATAAAAAGCTATTACTATTTACTGGAAAGGCAAATGCACACCAATGCTCCTCCATTGGTTCTAAATTACAGAACATAATTTTGTCTTATTACCACCAATATTTTATTTTACACACTAGCTGGCCAATCATACCTTTTCAAATAAATCCACATGTTCTTTCCAACACCCAACCCCATAAGTGTTCAGAAAGTGTAACAGATCTCTGCGTGATAACTATTAAAAGAGACCTAGGTCACTTGTCACATTGTGAAGAACAGATTCAAGCATATTTGCTGTCAATCTACAGAACTCTTCGTACATTCACGATGGGATGGGAATTCTAATGGAGCATGCAAGCCAACTTTTTTTTTATTTTCTCCAACATTAAAAGTGAAGAAATGACTTTTTAACTAAAAAAAGGAGAATTTTCATGTCCATCCAGTTGTGAAAGATTTTTTTCACACCTGTAAGATTCAAAACGTCTTGTAAAATAAATATCCATCTTTGAAAACAGAAACCCCTTGGGCTATTTGAACTTGTTTTTATACCAGTATATGGAAAAAACATGTTTTACTTTAAAATGAAAATGGTGAGACATGTCAACATTTTGTCCCTCTATGATGTAGAAGCGTGTGCAGCCAGAAAATACTTATTTTCCTCTGATTTACTGACTGCTTAACTAAAAAGCCTAAAGCCATTTTTCATCTACAGTACAGTCTAAAAGCATTTTCTGGTCAGATGGTTTAAATAGATCTTTTCTTTTAATGTAATTAATTTTAATTTAATTTAAGGAAAATGGAAGGAAAATGTACACACAAAAGTCATATCCTTTGGGTTCCTCCTACCAAAATTATTAGCAAGTTGGAAAGCAAGTTAACATTCACATTAAGAGCAGTGGTGAAATCCAAATTTTTTTATTATCGGTTCTGTGGGCATGGCTTGGTGGGCGTGGTGTGGTGTGGCTTGGTGGGCGTGGCTTGGTGGGCATGGCAGGAGAAGGATAGTACAAAATTCCCATTCCCACCCCATTCCTGAGGCCAGCCAGAGGTGGCATTTGCCAGTTCTCCAAACTACTCAAAATTTCTGCTACTGGTTCTCCAGAACCTGTCAGAACCTGTTGGATTTCACCCCTGATTAAGAGACCCTTGGAAAGAGAGTGATGATTTGATTTGAAAGCAGAAAATCTTAAGTATGTGTGTGTGTCCCCCCAAAAAGGGGTGGTTCTTTATGTTGGTAAGGAAGGTGTCTCACATTAAGACAAATGTGCTAACATTTCTACAAAGAATAGTTGTTTTAGTCAAGGCTACTTTAGTATAATTGCCCCTCTGCCAAGGAAGCTCACCAGAAAGCCAGAAAATGTTGCATTTATGTTCAAAAATCCACCACAAAATCTAAACTTAGACTTAGTTGGCTCTTTTGCTAAAACATGATTGTCAGTTAAAATTATAAGTCAATTCATACCACATGAGAAAAATACATACCTTTATTCAGAGAGATTCATGCTTACAATAAAAATAGAATTAGTCAATGATGATGATGATAGATGTTGATAAAAATAATTGGCTAAAATAATTGCGAAACAAAGATAACAAAAGAATAGTGCCTTGTTATGGCACTTGCATGCAACAGTTTTATTCAAGTGGCCAAAACTAGCCTTACCTTAGGATCAGCTGTTTGACCTCCAACACCTTGAAAACAAGTGATATTGGCCCATTCAGTGCTATATCCCTTTGCTAGCCAACTTCTGAAAGCATTGTAACTCCAGCTTCAGTTTCCTGGGGAAGAAAGATCAGGAAGTGTAAAGTATCAAATAAAATAAAGTATTAAAAATGATAATTAAAAAATAATCGATACATAAAGTTAGTTGGAACAAGCCTAAATAAAATCCATAATATTACATCCAACTTGTTACACCCACCCACAAACACCCACCTTCAGCCATTGTTTCCTATGCTGTTTGATCTCATGCAAAATTGCTCGGGGAAGGTTGTGGTACATTAGTGAGGATCATACCTTTTACGGATCTCATTATTACTCAATCTGACTCTAATTTGCTATACTTGGATATCAAGCAGTGTGACCACTAAAAACCAGATGAATATTGTCTACCCACAGTTTCCTCTAATAGACCTTTCCTCCCTTACTGCCAGAATGACTGAAAATAACTGATTTAGAAGGCCTGCAACTGAGATACTTGGGCTGGATTAGCAAAGATCAACAAATAACAATAGTTTATGTTGACAGTAAATGACTTGCTATCTAATATATCAAGTTATTGCAATTATGTCTAATGAACTTACTTCCTTCAACCTTTTGTTAGTTGTCATTATTGTAAAAGGCAGGCCATAAAATCTACAAATGGGAACTCTCACAAGCCTTGCGATGAGCCTCTTTCCCTTGATCTCAGATTGTAAATTCTCTAATAAATGTGTACAGATGGACGGTCTATTTGTTGTTCTGTCAAGTCAGGCCATGTAGAGGGGAAAGAAAGTTAAAAACAGCCAGGAAAGGAACTAATGATGTGAGCTTGCTTCTGCCAAGAGGCACTTACTAAAATTATTGTAGCATTTAAAGAACATAATGAAGCGACATTTCTTTTTAACTTCATTGTTTCATCTGAATTAGATTTAACAAGGGGAGATCAGGTTCCTAAGAGAACATGACTTACTTAAACTTATGCACTTGTGCACTGTTTCTTTGTGTGGCATGGCAACCAAAAAAAACCCCGACTCACTAGATTTTCAGGTCTCCCCAAAACATAAAGTTAACATCAATGTTTTTCCTAATTTTTGCAATGGAGTCCACCTGAATGTTCCCTGTTGCCTTTGATTTTCATGCTTTCAAATAGCCATGAGTTTGAAGTGAGAGGGAAAGATAATGTAATCCCCTGAAATGAATAAACATTTGAAAAATGATTTGAAAGAAGCTCATCATCCCTTTATTGTTTCCTTAAAGCAGCCCAGTTTTTTGAAAGGTTTTTTTTTCATGAAAAGGTATCTTTTGCTTTAAGACACGTGCTGGCTTTAATTAATAGATTCCTTGCTTATACAGAATACATATCTTGGTTCTAATCTGCACTCCATTCTATGTTGTTCATGTTACTGACATCAATGACTGAACCATTCCACTTAAAAGTTATAGCCAAACACAACAGAAAGCACCTCTCTTATTTGTCTTTTCTAAACTAAATGGTCTCAAACCTTTCCTCTTTTCTTCTGAAGGCCCTTTGATCATTTATGGCTATCCTCTTCCATTTCTTAACTGTGGTGCCATATCTTTCATGTATACCCATGCCATAACAAGTAAGGTAGCAACCATAGCTTATCAAGAGTTAATGGATTGAAATATTCTAAGCCTAGGACAGTGTTGGTTAACCTTTTTGCTGTCATCTGCCAAAAACGGGAGGAGCGTGGGTGGGTTGTACGCATGCGTGCCCACACCCATAATGCAATGTGCCCCGCCCCCAGCCCCCGGAGGTGGGAAAGGCTGTTTTCACCCTCCCCAGGCTCCTAGAAAGCCTCTGGAGCCTGGGGAGAGCAAAAAACGGACCTTCCCAAGCGCCCTGGAGGCCCTCCAGAGGCCAAAAAGAGCCTGTTTCCCAATTTCCAGTGGACCTGGAAGGCCCAAAAATCAGCTGGCTGATGCGTACATGCACGCTGCAGCTGAGTTAGGGCAATGCTCGTGTGCCCATCGATATGGCTCCGCGTGCCACCTGTGGCACCCGTGCCATAGGTTCGCCATCACTGGCCTAGGATAACAGCTTTTCCTCTTGTATAAATGAGATTGGACAGCCATTTGTCTGAAATAATATAAGGTCTCTTGCCTCAGCAGAGGGTTGGACTAGAAGACCTCCAAGGTCCCTTCCAACTCTATTATTCTATTATTATCACTTTGAGATCCATCAAAATTGTTGTGATATTACTATAATTATGTAGCTTTTCCTGAAAAAAAAAACCCTGGATGCGAAATCCATATCAACCGATTCTCATATTTTCTTGTTTTCAGGTTTCCAGTTTCTCATTTCCAGAGCTGACTTTCTGCTACTCATGTTCCCTTTAGATTCTTCCCTCAGATTTTTACTGGCCATTTTTTCCTGTGTCTTTATTAGCAGCTTCAGTGGGGGAGGGGGGAACAGCATTGGGAGGCAAAACTCTCTTCTCATCACCATTTGTTCATTTGTTTGAAAAGGTTCTCTTTTTTTTTAAGATTAATTTTTTTCTTTTTTATATATATAATATTTTTTATTTTGCATACAAATAATACAAACATAATACATATAACTCTAAATACAAAAATAATAAAAAAATACAAATATTCCAGCACACTTCCTCCCCCACCCTTCTGGAGACCATTTTTTAAAACATTCTGTTTAAAATGCTATTTTATTAAGTTTTATTCCGTATTTTTATTATAGCCAAGCTATACACTAGACTCGAGGCTCAAGAGAAAATGTAATAAATGGAACAGATATATATTAAATATAAACAAAGATGGCCCAAATTCATTTGAGCAGTAGGTTCTATGTCTTGGGAAATTAAAAGTAATCATATAGGAACAAATGTTCATCGGTGACAAAAACATAACAGCTCCATCAAAAGACTGTCTCCAAATCCATAGAGAAAACAGTGCTTATATTTAATTATTGTTATGATAGATATCAAATGCATATGTAATATATAAATCTATATTTACAAAATTTAATCCATTATTTATTATTACAATAATCTAAAAAGTAAGTTTACAATAAGCAGAAAACAATAAATGGCTTTTTTTTATTTTCAAGTTTTACCACTTTTATTTTCAAGTTTTACCACAGAAAGTGACAAACTTGGAAAATCACATTAGAGAGAATTTTCCAATGTCAGCAACAACTCAAGGTGTGAATATTAAATTATTCAAATATGGATTTAGGAAGCATAGGTTTCCTTTAAGAAATATTAGTACCACTTTAGTACTAATCGATTTAGTAATAATTAGTAATAATAATATTAATGTTTGATCATTATGAAATATTAGTATCTCTTTATAAAGCCTTAGTAATACCACACTTAGAATACTGCATCCAGTTTTGGTCACCGTATTATAAAAAAAAGATGTTGAGTTTCTGGAAAGAGTGCAGCAAAGAGGCTAGAACATATGAAGGATGGTTGCAGGGTTTAGGTATGTCTAGTTTAGTGAAAAAAGGACTGGGGTGATTTGATAGCAGTGTTCCAATATTTAAAGGGCTGTCACAAAGAAGAGGGGCCATCACAACCTATTTTCCAAAGCACCAGAAGGCAAGACAAGAAACAATGGTTGGAAACTAATCAAGGAGAGAACCAACCTAGAACTAAGGAGAAAGTTCCCAACAGTGAGGACCATTAAGTAGTGTAACATCTTGCCTTCAGAAGTTGTGGACACTCCATCACTGGAGGCTTTTAAGAAGAGATTGGACAGCCATTTGTCTGGAATGGTATAGGGCCGTGATGGCGAACCTATGGCACGGGTGCCACAGGTGGCACGTGGAGTCATATTGGTGGGCACCCGAGCATTGCTCCAGCTCAGCTGCAGCATGCATGGGCGTGCCTTCCAGGCCCACCAGAAGTCGGGAAACAGGCTGTTTCTGGCCTCCAGAAGGCCTGCTGAGGTGTGGAGAAGACTGTTTTTGCTTTCCCCAGACTCCTAAAAAGCCTCAAGAGCCTGGGGAGAGGAAGAAATGGGACTTCCAGTCCCACCGGAAGCTGGCAAACGGGCCGTTTTTGCCCTCCCCAGGCTCCTAGAAAGCCTCTGGAGCCTGGGAAGGGTGAAAAATAGGCCTATCGGGCCCA
>JANHFK010003051.1:304617-318386 GCA_036250565.1 Sibynophis collaris | reverse complement strand
ATTTCCTCACCCAGAGCTGGTTGCCACGTTCTTTCATTCAAAATCCTCTCCCGAGTTGCTCAGCGAAGACGCGTTTGGCATTCCCGCCACGTGCCACTGCGCCCTTCAGTGCTGGAAGCCCCCCCCACGACCGCCATCAATTTGGGGGCTCCAGAAAGCCGCCCTTATGGAAGGTGACCCCTCCAGGGCCTCCCTGGCTTCAAAAAGAGCCCACTGGGGGGTCGTAAGCCGGACTCCGGGGCTGGAGATTACCCCGGCACATCCGTTCGCATCAGCAGAATGGACTCTCCAGAGTTACAAATTTATTTAATTTTTATTTATTTATTTGTATCCTGCCTTTATTATTTTTACAAACAACTCAAGGTGAGGAACATATCCATACCTTCCTCATCCTATTTTGCTGACGACAATAACTCTGTGAGTGAGTTGGGCTGAGAGTGACTGGCCCAAAGTCACACAGCTGGCTTTCATGGCTAAGGCAGGACTTGAACTCATGGTCTCCTGCTTTCTAACCTGGTGCTTTAACCACTAGACCAAACTACCCTGTTTTCCCCAAAATAAGACATCTCCTGATAATAAGCCCAAGTGGGCTTCTGAGTGCGTGGCAATAAGGCCAAGCACTTATTTCAGGGTTCAAAAAAATATAAGACAAGGTCTTATTTTCAGGGAAACACGGTAATACTATTACTATTTTATTATAAGGCTACAGTAAGTCTGAATGTGCTTCCTCCCTCCCTCCCTTTTTCTTCCTGAGATGCTTTCTCAAATTACATTTCTGCCCCTGATTCAGGTTTCTCTTATCTGGCCATTGCCTTGATTTTGGCTCTTCCTCTTTTTCCTCAAGGTTATTTCTACTGCCCATTATAAGATGCTTTACCCTACTATGTACTGTAACAAAGATTGTCATCTATCTGTGCTGCACCAAATGTATGGGTAGTTTCTTAAAGTTCTGACTAGGAAGCCCCAAAACTGAACTGAGAGACACTAGTCTAACATCACCCAATTGAGACATTAACTTCCCTGAATCAAATCTAAGGCATTAATGATTTCTACTGGCTTTCTTACTTCCGATCTCTACAGTATGAGTCATTGACTTGCATGTTCAGCCTTAATAGCAATCAATGTGGCAGCAAAGGTTTGAGCTGTAGAATATTTTGCATGAATATGGAGTTGAAGGTTTTGGATAATGAAGATTGGTTGCTAAATCTAGTATAAATGGTATATTGTATAAGAAAGCATGCATGAGAACAAATGAACTGCTTAGGGAATAGTTCAATATTGAACAGTAAGACTAGCATAAATTGGTTGCTTAGTGTATTTATTCTGCCTCGAGTCACCTTGTAGGAAAGATGGTGGCATAAAAATTTAATTAATAATTTTTTTTTAAATGCTAAATCTTTGGTGATATCAGAGGTATGTTGACAGAGGATATAAATAAATGTGCAATTTTAGAATACATATATTAGGTTGTTGGTTGAGAAATGAATGATCTGCAGCAAAGATAGATTGGTTAGATTGTATGATGCAATACAGATAAAGAACACCTGGAAATTAATGTATCAAAGTCCAAGAAAGTTGGGTTTGACAGAAAAAAGAAAAGGTGTGATTGCAAGCTCAATGATGAAAATCTCTAACAATAGATGAATTTGGGCACCTTAGTAGAAAGGTAATTGGTAAATATATGGTCTATTGCAGTCAATGAGTAACAAAAGACTCTAAAATAGCTTTGTATAAAAGTATGTTTCTGCCCACATTTTTATGCAGAAGCAAGAGCTAGTATACTTGGGAAAATATAAAAATAAGATGAATTTTACTTAAAATGAGTTATCTAAAAAGCATGCCTGGTAAAATAGGAAATGTAGGATCACTAATGAATGGGTGCTGAATGAGTATGAATTCAACAGAAAACAGAGAAACTAGTACTAATCATGATGATTTGGTCATATAGAAACAACAAATGGGGACTGAATTGCAAAATAAGTATATGACAGAAAAGTGACTAAGTCAAGAGGATGGGTAAAATCAAAAAGTCATCACGAGATGAACTCAGTGAGATTGTCAAAAAGAGGTGAGAAAATTACAGAACAAAAAGCAGTGTATGAAGAGCGGTATAAGGGTGATAGAAGGATGATTTACAAGGTCAGAGAGGCATGGAATAGTATACTGATTGATGGCAACATGAACTAAATCGAGTTTTATTTCCTTTTCTTTCTTCTCATGCCTTATTTTCTTTGGCTTATTATTTCTTACTTCTTTTCCACTCTCTGCATAAAGTTGGCTTCCTTTCCAAAAATGCCATGGCTATTATCTGGCTTCTCTGATCAGATAATACTCTACTCAGAATTTGAAAGTTTGCAGGCAAAGATTCAAGGATGCAGTTATTGCCAAAAAGTTAGTTTTATGGCAGCCACTAAAAAAATTGTGAGTGCAAAAATCCCGATCAGGTGGGACTCGGGAGGCAGAGAATAGATGGGGGCGGGGCCAGTCAGAGGTGGTATTTACTGATTCTCCGTACTACTCAAAATTTCCACTACCGGTTGTCCAGAACTGGCCAGAACCTGCGGAATACCACTTCTGAATGAGAGCTTATGCACCACAGACAAATTTCTTGTGTGTCCAATCACACTTGGCCGATAAAGAATTCTATTCTATTCTATTCTATTCTATTCTATTCTATTCTATTCTATTCTATTCTACTGCAGATTAGGCAACTCATTCCCTACTTCCAAACAATTCCTCTTCCTTTTTTATACTTGACTGCTCAGCTAGCAATTCATCCAATACTCCCCCATTTCAAACATCTTTTAGTAAGATAACCTGAGCTAAAAGAGATTTATTTCACCAACCTGGCAAAAAGCCTGATGAGAAAGTGGCAGTTCCCACCCCAAATTAATACCTTTCGTAATTGTTTATTTTCCGTTTCCTTCGGTGCAGTTATGCTTCCTTAGAAGGAGACTTTATTTCTCTCCCCAAATTACACACTTAGCATAGCCACAGTGAGGAAAACTTTAGCTACCTGCCTCTTATATTAGATAACACATTTCTGTACTTCTGAATATTATGATTGTCTAATCCACAGGTTTAAATATGATGCCAAGTCCTTTAAATATTTAAAGGATGCCAAGTCCTTTAAATATAAGATGGCAAGTAAGATCAAACAGCTTTCATTTATCATCACACTAAGCAGCTTCAAAAAGGAATGTGGCCCATTTCCCTCTTTACAGATGCCATCCATTTTTTATGATTTATATAATTTCCGCATGTAGATACAATTTGCCTAATGACATCACTAGAAAAAAGGCCTTCAGTTGGGAGGAAAATGCCAGTCTGCCAAAAGGGCACTCTTAACATTTATTTTATTGCCTGCGAGGGGCATAAATGTCACCCATTATTTTTTAAAACCTCAGATGCTACACATACTTTGCTGCCTCCTATTCTTTTTTATTTATTTATTTATTTTTATTTACCATCAAATTAAACCTCCCCAATGTTTCAGAAAGAATTATGAGTTCAAGACTTTTTTTGATTCAAGATCCTTAATTTCTTTAATGGTAAGGAAAACATATCTTTCACTTCTGGTCTAAAATTTGTGCCCAAGGCTATCAATAGCTAAACCTGACAGATGGATAAATAGACAGACAGGCAAGTAGCTAGATGGACAGATAGACAGACAGATGGACAGACAGACAATGGATAGATGGATGGATAGACAGATAGATAGAGGGATGGATGGATGGATGGGGAGAGAAAGACAGGCAGGCAGGCAGAAAGATATTAAATTACGTTCACACACCAAAAAACCATTGTAATCCAAGGTCTGTTTCATAAGAGGCAAACAACTTAGCCTATTAAAGCTAAGGCATTTTGGTTATATAGCTTGCACAACAAATGAAGAAAAGAGAAGCATGAAATATGTTTGATTTCCTATTTGAAATCCTGCTATTGATTTAGCAATTTTAGTGCCTAGTTGCATGGGAAAGCAATGGCTTATCATTTCAGATTGTAAATAATATAATCTATGTGGTAGCACAATCACATTAAAAGAACTAAGGGGACTTTGAATACATAGGGTTGTTCTGCTCCATAAGCCCTTTCAGGCTGTACAATATGCTGATTTTGAACCGTGGATCTTCCATTAGCTTACCTCTCCTCATAGCTTTGGGCAACCGCTTTGAAGTAATAAGATAGAACAATCATTATATAGAACATAGAACAGAATAATAGAGTTGGAAGGGACCTTGGAGGGCTTCTAATCCAACCCTCTGCTTAATCAGGAGACCCTGCCTATATCATTTCAGATAAATGATTGTCCAGTCTCTTTTTGAAAGCCTCCAGTGATCATGGAGCATATGTCAAGCCACGTCTTTATATGACAAGAATGTCTATACAATAACTGAAAGGCTTCCATAATCGTGGTTAGAGTGGCTTTCAGTTCTTTTGCCCAGCAGCCTCTTCCCAGATGGCTTGGCTATTTTGGTTTCCTCATGTTCCAGCATCTCTGTGTTTGATCTTCAGCCTCAAATCTCTTGTGGTTCCCTCACATATTCTTTCTTTCTTGATTTTCTGGGACAAACTTCCTCCAATCAACACATGAACCTTGGTGGGACCAAGGAAAAGGACCTGCTTCATGACACATCCTAAAACCGAATGTACAGTGGATAAT
Source organism: Sibynophis collaris (assembly GCA_036250565.1). Classification (NCBI taxonomy): domain Eukaryota; kingdom Metazoa; phylum Chordata; class Lepidosauria; order Squamata; family Sibynophiidae; genus Sibynophis; species Sibynophis collaris. Next base: position 313,723 of record JANHFK010003051.1, on the reverse strand, counting down.
ATGATGTGGTTTCAGTAGTCAGGAAGAAGCATGGAGCAAAAATATTTGACTGATGAAAGAAATGTAGCCCAAACCAATTGAACAAGGATAAATAAAGTTATAAATGGAAACAGAGAATTTGTTGTAATTTACATTACAGTAATTTAACAAATATGATTTAATAAACATATAGTGCACACATCATGTTAATGTATGCAATATATCTAATTAAGGTTTAGTGCTTGCAACTGTGCCAATTCCATTCAATTCAGTCCTCCATGTACAAGATGTATACTCTTTCCTCCGATACTTGATATTAAAATATTTTCAACTTTTTTTTAACACCAAAGATTTAAATAAACATACCTTATAGACATAAAAAAGGGTTGAGAAAATATCCAGAAAAGAAAATAATGATGGGAACTACATGTATTACCGGTATGTGAACTCAAGCAACATATACTAAGAAAATATTGGTTAGCATACCTTTGAAGATCAGATAATTCTTAAATTAATAGATCTTTATCTATTAAGATCTAGCTCCTGAATTTGCAACTTTGGTCATTACCCTAGGATAGTAATTGTTAGATCGTGGTAAGGAAGACATGAACAGTTCTAGTAACTTCAGCTCTTTATTAGAAGTTTACCAAACAACCAGCAGCAACATGCTGCAAGCCGGCCCTATTTAAACCTCCCGGGCCGGCCTCTAAACCAATCAGGGGCTGAGGTCTCTCCCAGCCAATCAGGAGGCTGGGTGAGCTCTCAGCCAATCATTTCAAACCTGTGTCCCCCGCGGCAGCGGTGGACCGGAGTGGAAACTGCTGCTTCTTTGCTTCAATACATAACAGTAATTATTTGGAGGTTTCCACAGTCTGGTGACATTTCTTTTCACATATTAATTTTAGTGTGTGTGTCTGTTTATGTCTGCATCAAATACGATCATCAGCCTTTTTTTTTATGCTCAAGGCATCAATGTCTTTTCAACAATCTAAATTGTACATTGGAAAGAGGATGCATTATTTTTCAGTGATAGAAATAAGGAGCCCTCAACAAGTAAATATAGAAAGGACTATAAAAAGCCTGCACACAGATTGGTCTTTCCAAATGGGCACATTTTTACTAATCAAGGCTGATCTCAATCATGGCAGATTCTAAACAGTTTCTCCTCACTGCATCACACCAAACAAAAAGAGGAACCTAAGACTGGTAAAGGTAGAGTCAGGTAAAGGAAGTGGGGCCTTTAAATATACAGTTCAGCAGGTCCCATAGCAGTGATGGCGAACCTATGGCATGCATGCCACAGGTGGCACGCGGAACCATATTGGTGGGCACGCGAGCACTGGCCCAGCTCAGCTGCAGCATGCATGCACACACTGCACAGCTGATTTTCGGGCCTTTCTGGCCTCCCAGAAGTCGGAAAACAGGCGTTTTCTGGCCTCCAGGGGTTTGGGAAGGCCATTTTCACTCTCCACAGACTCCTAGAAAGTGGAGGCTCTGGAGGGCGAAAAACAGGCCTACCAGAAGTTGGAAAACGGGTGTTTTCTGGCCTCCAGAGGGCCTCCGGGGGATCCGGGAAGGCCGTTTTTGCCCTCCACAGACTCCTAGAAAGGCTCTGGGGCCTTTGGAGGGTGAAAAATAGGCCTACCGAAGTTGGAAAACGGGCTTTTTCTGGCCTCCGGAGGGCCTCTGGAAGGGGGTTGGGAAGGCCGTTTTTGCCCTCCACAGACTCCTAGAAAGGCTCTGGAGGCTTTGGAGGGCAAAAAAACAGAACTTCCAGTCCCACTGGGTGGTTTCCGGCCTTCGGAGGACCTTCTTATGGGTGTTGGCACACACGCACGACCACCCCCCTCCGCCCCGCCCCCTTTTGGCATACAAAGTGAAAAAGGTTAGTCATCACTGTCCTATAGTATTGAGTATTCAGCTCTAACAGACTCTGCAGTCTTCCCAATACTTGAAGGACTGTCACAGCAAAGAGAATGTAGTTATTTTTCCTCAGAGGGATGAAGGCTAGGATAAGCACCAGTGGGTGGAAGCTTTATCAAGAGAGATCCAAACTTGAAATAAGGAGGAATTTCCTGAGACATGTTAGCTATTAAGCACTGAAACAGCTTGGTTCCTGGAGTTGTGGGTGCTCCATCAAACAAAAGTTGGAAAACCATGAATCTGGATGGTCTGAGGATTCAGCTTTGGTCAAACGGTTGGACTAGTGGACATTCAAGATTCCTTCTAACCCTATCATTCTAGGATTCTTTGAAATTCAAGAAGTTGGAAATGTGGTTAAAAATAGGTTGGCAACCATAAACTGAACAAAGTCCAGCACCTTCTTTTATAGACAAAATGCTCCAAGAGAGGACTCAAGCCTAGGAAAACAATTTCTATATAAGCCACTTGAAATTCTATTGGCTTTACATATTAAATGACTCCTTCTAGGAAGAATAACTGCACTTTTAGTTCAGTCACTGTCAGATGAGAGGATACTGAGAGAAGGTAGGCTTACCTCAGTGAGTAATGGTCGGCAAAAATCCTGAGAAATTGAACATGTGGATGTGTAAGTTTGTGAAAAATGTGGGATCTTCTTAGTTATTCTAGATTTTCTTTTTTTAGCAGCAGGAGAAAGATAGCTCTTTAAAGCTAATTTCCCAAAACAGCTTTTTAAATCTTATCATTTACCATCTTTATTCAGAAATTATATTAGCAGAAAGGGAGCATCATAGTGCATGGGCAGAGAAAGCCATAAGCAGAATAGAAATTAAAGTGGGGCTGGTTTTAAAAAAAATTACTTTTAGCACATGCCCCAATTTAGTAGTCTCTGAAATTAGGACAGAGAATGATTTACCATCACAACCACTGTCTCTGTCTCTGTCTCTGAACTGCTAGTTTTAAGCTATATCTTACTACATCTGTTTATTAACTACATCTACTACATCTTGTGACATCTATTAACTACATTATTAAATCTTATTACATCTGTTTATTAACTACATCTACTACATCTTACATTAAGTTGTTGTATTGGGTTTGCGTTGGAAAAGTATCAATGTCAATTGCCTGGTGTCTCTGCAGCCCCTGGCTGATCCGGCCCCTTTTAAATTCTTTCTTTCATTTGCTAGTTTCTCCCATCAGATTTGGTCTCATTCTGTTTTCAGGTTGTGATTCAGCAAAAAAAAAAAAAAGATATAGAGAAGAGTCCAGAACCCTCTTATATAATTGATTTCTACCATTCCAGTGGACTGGGAGATGGAAGAGAAGCTGCATGTGGCAACTCTCCTTAGAAAAGGGTTTTGTTTTACACCAGTGTTTCTCAATCTTGGCAGCTTTAAACTGTGTGGACTTCAATGTCCAGAATTCTCCATTCTGGGAGTTGAAGTCCATACAGTTTAAAGTTGCCAAGGTTGAGAAATACTGCGAGACCACTGGTTTCTGTGATACAAATAACGACATCATATGACTAAGCTTTTTTTTTAAAAAACACTCAACTTCTGTTTGGGGTGTGCATGTCATTTTATATTTTTTCCATAACTTTTGCTTGTGTCTTCAGCTTATATATCTTATTTCTTTGATATCTAATTGTAAATCAGTAGGACATTACAGTTCAACTTGTTGATAGTTTGCTTCAAAATTTCTGTGGCATGATCTCTTACAGTTTAGGGAGACACAAAAAAGAAGATGCATATGGGCCACTATCAGGTGATGACAAAAATAAACCTTCGCACAATAGCTTTATGATTAGATAGAAGAGAATGAAGAAGAGGGGTGTATTAGGATTCACTAGAAACAACACTGGCTGCTGGCCTAGAGTTCCATTTCAATGGCTTTTGTGAACTTGAAATCCTTATAGGATAAGATAAAGCGAGCGTATAATTGACATCATATGCCATAGGTAAACATGACACTTCGAAAGCGTTGCCACTACTTTCCATTGTGGTCTTCAAAAACGTCCACATGTCCTAGATCTGTTTGTTGTATCCCTGTTTAATTCCACCATGAAGCAATGGTTTGGTCTGCCAAACTATTAGAGCCATTTACTTTCAGCCTTGAAACTGGGCAACAGTTGTGTCAGCACAAAAATGATATTTAAGCCAGAAAAGACTGGCCAAAACACAAATCGGTTCCAGTTCCACAATGGACCACAGAAAATGCTGTTTATACAATAAGCACTATGCCAACAAATACATTCTGAGATATCACATCCAGGAATCCTTCTGTAGGCAACGATGACCAGGCAAAAACCACTGTGAATATTACAATCTTGTCATCAGCTAAAACAAATGTAAGGGTTGATGCATCAAGCACTGATATATTTGCCGCTAAGATAAATGCAATGCGTAAAATAATTATTCTGCTGTGACTAACAATATAAAAGCATTTCTTAAAACATTTCCTATCTGAATAGATGCTAAATATTACTCTGGCTTAGCAATGTATATACTATTAAAACTCTCGTGTTTGTAGCCTTTACGTTGGAGAAATGGTGCATCACAAGGTAAAACATTTTCAACCAAGATACCTTAAATGGGCTAATTTACAGGAAAAGTCCAAAATCCAGGACCCATCATGACCCCATGAATTCAAATTTGGCAAATTTTATAAAATATTTTATGACATTAAAATTATCATAAAACATTTTATAATATAATACAAGATGTCAAAAAACATTTCCTGGGGTCATGAACTAGTCTAGTACTAGTTAAGGTTATTGAGCAAAGGAGAACTTAGTAAATACAATATATGAACAGTTGGGGGAAAAGAACTAAGTATTTACACTTTTCATTGAACAATTCTCCTCTTTATAGTTATATACGTACTAAATGCAAACCATACATATAAAGGAAAAGATTGTTAAATGAAAAAAATAATACCTACCCTCCCTTCTTCTAACTACAGCAGAGGTGGTATTCAGCAGGTTCTGACCAGTTCTGGAGAACTGGTAGCGGAAATTTTGAGTAGTTCGGAGAACCGGTAAATACCACCTCTGATTGGCCCCACCCCCATCTATTTTCTGCCTCCTGAGTCCTGGCTGATCGGGAGGGAATGGGTATTTTGCAGTAACCTTCCCTGGAGTGGGGAGGAAATGTAGATTTTATAGTATCCTTCCCCTGCCACGCCCACCAAGCCACTCCCACAGAACCAGTAGTAAAAAATTTGAATCCCACCACTGAACTACAGTGGTCACTTAAGCATGCAAAGTAAGAAGGCATGTATTTGAGAAAAAAAGATCACAATAACGATTTAAGTAGCAATACTAAATATAATGCATAGTGAGAAAGACATCAAGTACTCATAATGTCATATGTCGGAGCATAAGGAGAACTGATGGATGAATGGATGAATGAAATGGTGAAGCTTTCAAGTTTTATTACCGTTACATACAGACATCTTTGTAGAACTCCTGGCTCTCTAAATACATGGCAACGGGTAAACAAAACAGGCCTTCTAAAGCCCCAGGTGTGAAAAAGCACTCAACTACCATCAAGAAAGCGCTCTCAGCCTTTCTGTGGTCGGCTCCATCACACTCTGAATTCACCCAACCTGGACCACTACAATATCTGAACCACTATAATATCTGAATCACTATAAGTCCATGTACATGCCATACGCTAAATAAAACAAATAAACCATTACATATTAAAGATTGCAGTAGCAAATAAGCAAATTTGAATACTTACTTGCTTTTTTATTTTAGGTTTCTATATTATGTCATCCACAAATTGTTAAATATTAGTCAATGTCTATATTAAATGTTTTTTTTGGAGGGGGGTTGGGTGTGGTTTGTTTGTTTTGTGCCTTCGGGCCCATGTTGATTCCTGGACAAGTCCCTACAAGTCTGTTTCTTGGCAACATTTTGGAAGTGGTTTGCCATTGCCTGCTTAGCTAAGTCTGAAATAGTGACAGGCCCAAGGTCACCTAATTGGCTTTAAGCCTAAAGCAGAGTTAGAATTCAGTCTCCCTGTTTCCAGCCAGATCCATTATCACTACCCCAAACTCAAATGCTAAATGTTAATGCTATAAATTATTTAAAAACTTAATATTGTTATGTCATCTAGCTGAAGATCTTTTAAATTCAAAGGAGTTTTACTTGGTGTGGACTAAGACAGCTTCCTTAATAGTGAGGTACGGCAATATAAAGTCTGTCCTCATAACAATGATAGTTAGATGACTTTAAGGGACTTCATCTACTTGCATCTCACCAAGGTGCAGACATAAACCCAGTAATGTATTATATTTCTGCCGTGTCTCCATGATGTTCTTTTCATATGGTCACCAGCCATATCGATGGCAGCTTACAATTCTCAGTAGCTATGCCAGCGTTAAAGCAGTGGGTTTCCCCTTCAACAGGCATCAAGTTGTAATAATTCTACTATTGATCCTATCTGACACATTTCACCAATTATTCTGTCAGGGTCACAATTACATGATTCCTTGAAGTGGGATCAACACAACATTTACAGACCGGTTCAAGCTGGTGTCAATATGCCCTTTCCCATTGGTCTTCCAGTGCCATTCTTGTGTAGCGAAAGGGTGCATCCCAATTCTTTCCCACAAGGCTTTCTCCTTTTACCAACAGATCTTTGATCTGATCTTCAGTTTTGGAAATCTGGATCTGCCCAAACAGCAACTGAGTGGGGGGGTGGGGTGAAGTGAGAAAGGGAGATAAATGGGTTTTTTTCATGTACAATCCCTTCCATCCTACATCCAGTTCTATCCTATCCCATGCTGTCTAGATAGATTTTGGTCACAAACCATCCTCAAACCTACCTGGAAAAAAAGATGATGGCTACAGAGATTACATGAGCCAGGTCTCTCTCTTATTTTATGACAGAATGTCTGTCAGATATTTTTAAAATTAGTTCATTGGAGGGGCTGATAGGCACTATGGAAGGCCTGAAGTGGAAGTAAGCTTCCCCAAAGCACCTCAAAACACTGTTGTGTGACTTGTCACTCCTTTGAATCTGTTCTCCCCTTTCTGCTACCCTTCCCAATCCCAACAGCTGATTCTGAAGCTGAGTGATGAGACAGGCAACATGGCGATAAGGCAGCATCTTTAAAATGCTCACCTTCCTCATCCTACAGAGCAGCTGGTCTGCTGGAGGGGAGACCTGTTGGGTAAATAGATTCCTCTCCCTCTTCACCTGCCACCTCTCCAGCCTGGGAAAGGAAGCAGAAGGAACAAGGAGGCAAGTTCTGAGAGATGGGCAAACCTATGTTCACTCAGGTTTAGCTTTTTCACTGGAGAGGTAAAGGAGAGGTAAGCTCAGGCAGAGCGCTAAAATTGCAGATGGCTGATTTGTCAAAACCATCAACGTTCATTGCAGGGCTGTGACTGGCAGATAGTTATCCCATCGGTTGGAGATATTGAGAAGTGGTGGGAGGACAGCCTTCCTTCTACAGGAAATAAGGACACCATCTTCCAGCTGCTAGCCAAAACAAAGGCACTAGGACTGGCAACAGCAAAAATCTGTTTATTTTCTGTTGGTTCTCACATGAGTGAGTGGGAAGCACTAAGTTGTGGAGGAGAGCCTTAGAAGATGCTTCATTTCCCCAGTGGAGATTACAGATATTATCACAACGAAGTCTTTCAAGAGAGATCAAAATCCCCTGATTCTCAGCTTTTAATTCGTAAAAGCAACTCTCCAGGCTCCTAGAACAGTTCTGCACAACTCAAAGAGGAGAAAGGGCCACATTGACAAATAAAAATAAACGTAGGCCATTACAAGTAGCTGGCATACTGTTCAATTCCTGGCAGCACAGTGTCACAATGGACTTGGTGAGGCCTGGAGGCATCAGAGGCTCTCAGCTGTGTGTCTTTTAAGGCAGTGGTGGCAGAGGCTTCCTCACAGAGCAGGATTTAGTAATAACAGATTTATTGAGTATTTTTTAAAAAACAAAACAGCGGGCTTCACAAGTTTGCTTAGTGGGCTGCATGTGGACCATAGGCTGTATATTGAAAAGGACTATTCTAAAACTGAGGTAAACAGTAAAGCAGGTCATTGTTCTGTTTACTTTGTACTCAAGATTTGCCCTTTGTTTTTCAGAGATTTTAGACAATGAATGGCCATAGCTATGATTGACTACAGAAGTTCTCAGAGAAAAGAAGCCCTTAAAAAAATCTTACTACCTCAATTAAATAAATCCATGCTTAGGGTTTAGCTATGAGGGAGCAGAAGCCCATCTACTTAGAAACAAAGGACAAATGTAAAGAAACAAGTTACCATATCTCAGTAGTGGGTTCCTACCGGTTCGTTCTGGTTCTTAGAACTGGTAGTAGCGGCGGCGGGAGGCTCCGCCCACCCACCCGGACGTCATCACAGATGCTCTGCGCATGTGCAGAAGTGCCACACGCAAGCGCGCTCCTGTTGCAAACCGGTAGCGAAGGTAAGTGGAACCCACCTCTGGAAGAGACCAAAGTTCTTGGGCTGTACAGGTGATAGCTGGAGAATTTTACTTTCAAACTTGCAGGACTCTGTGAATTGTAACCTTCCAACAAAGTAGAATCTGGCCGTGTTTCCTGTCTAGTCTACTTGGCAAGGCTGACAGAGGCAGCTTAGTCCGCAGAAGGAATGTGAGTGTAGCGAACACTTCAGAAGGGACCCTCCCTAGGTTTTTTGGGGCTGTAAAAGTGATGGGAGAGAACTGTACTTTCAAAATTGTAAAGTTCTGTTAATGGAAGCTTCCATGAAAGAAGAATTCGTTCAACTGGGTGTGCTTTCTGTCTGGAGTCTTCCCAAGGCTGACATCAGCTGTCAGTTCTCAAGGTAAACCAGACTGGAAACACAACTACATGAGCTAATTCTACTTTACTGTAAGTCCTCATTAAGAGATTCTTGTAAGTCTGAAAGTACAAATTTTCCGCTGCCACTTTTAACTGCCTGATCAATTAAAGCAGGTACCTCCTAAGTTATTATTCTTATTCTGCCAGTGAATAGAATAGAATAGAATAGAATAGAATAGAATAGAATAGAATAGAATAACAGAGTTGGAAGGGACCTTGGAGGAAATCCTACATCACTTCAGAGAAACAAATGGTTATCCAACATCTTCTTAAAAACTTTCAGTGTTGGAGCATTCGCAACTTCTGGAGGCAAGTTGTTCCACTGGTTAATTGTTCTAACTGTCAGGAAATTTCTCC
>JANHFK010003051.1:201971-212743 GCA_036250565.1 Sibynophis collaris | reverse complement strand
TACAAAAGTATGAAGGCTATTGCTTAGCACATTGTAAGCCGCCCTGAGTCTTCGGAGAAGGGCGGCATATAAATCAAGTTAATAAAATAAATAAATAAAAAGTAGCCCTATTGCAGTGTGCCAAGAGAGGTTTATTTTTTCCTCAGCTCTAGTTTAGCAGATTAATACTGGTTCTAAATTTTAAAAAGGATGCCAGGGCTAGATTGTAAAAGCATTTCCTGATTAGTTGACTCTAAATAGTGCATCCCTATAACTTTACTTGCCTTGTTGCACGATATTTTGCTTGGAAATTTTGCTTAAAACACAGGATATAGTATTGATTTGTTGTTCCCTGAGCAAAATATGATAATTAAATAGGCCAAACAGACTGGAGACAATAAGATTTCTTTAATCTGAAAGAAGACATTTCTGCATTCTTCCCTTAACTGAACCATCTTCCCTGCTGAATTTCTTTACAAGGAATTTCCATCCCCGGAACATACCTCTAGCAGTTGCAATTTCCCCATCTGCATGAGCCATGCACTGCATGGCAGTGGCTGCAATGCATATTGGCATACTGATTTTCTCTCCCAAGATACAAGTTGACAGGTCCAGGGTTGACACATTTTTCAACATCCGGGGGTATAGTCTTAATCTGCATGGATGGAAAAGGTCTGATAGTAAATAATTCACAGCAAGGGTTTATTTAGAAAACAAGATGTATGATGATGCCGACGCAATAAATGGCTGTCTCCAATATTAACTGACAGCAAGTTTGGTTTTTAAAATGACTCATCAAATGCTGACATCTGGAAATGACCAAGATACTGACATCAGCTTTTGTTAGTTACAGACGGCCGGGAATGGAAAGCAAGTAAATAAAAAACAGCATGATAAGTTGCCAAAGGTCAAAGAGTTTGAGCTAGAATTTCAATACCCAAGGTCAAGTGCCAAGATGTACAGCCTGTGAAAGATTAGTTATCCCATTGTAGTTTTCGTGTCACAAGTTACATAATACATAACTGGGAAGTAATTTCACAATATTGGATTGCAATGAAATCAAGTCTAGTTTTTCTTCTTTTTGAAGCATGGTTTTCCAGGGACTTTCTGTGAAATGGGAAACCATAAAAAAAACCAAATAACAGATGAGTAAAGTGCTTCTTTGGAAACTCTCTGGACAAGGAGAGGAGGGGAGATTGCCCGCATGTCCTTTGAATGGCTGCTCCTTGTGAGGAGACCACAGGATAGTGGTCCCCCATGGTTTGAGCACTAGGAGACTAAAGGATTCACCATCTTGCTCACAAACCACAGCAGATGCCTTTAAAGGAGCCCATGGGATGAAGAGACATCTGTTTGTAACTTTACAGGGGTGAAGAGTTACTACATTTGTTTACATTTGTTGTAATGAAGGTTGAAATAACTTTTTTACATATTTCTTTTCTTCACTATAATCGTTTGTCTCTTTTTCTTTCTTTAAGTTTAGGTTGCATTAGTTTTTTACTATTGTAACCAAAAATACAATTTATGATGTAGATTTTATAAATAATATAAAAAGAAGAAAAGGAAGAGGAGGAACCATGCCTCTCCAATTGGCCCATGTACCAATTACAGTCCAAATAGTTGTGTATCCTTTTTTTCATCACCATGAAAACATATGAAAACGGAATGTGACCAAGAGATGCTATCTGGACAGCTATATGAGTTCCAGGAACTGACTTAGGTTATGCAGAAAACCCTTTCAGATCCAGGATATCATTGGCAATTTCCAAGATAAAGACAATCATATTGAAAAATATAAGTATTTAGCCAGATGGTTTAATCCCAATACCACCATAACATCTATAAAATTATTTGTGTTTCTTTTAGCTTGCTTTAAAAGCATTCTATTCTGCCCCCCTAATGCTGGCTTCTCTCTGTACCCAGACCTTAAAGGGATAATGGTTAAGAGTTAAGACACCAAGCTATAAACTGGGAGACCTAAGCCTGCCTTAGGCATGAAGCCCTCAGAGAGATCTTAGGCCAGTCTCAGTCCTAGAAGGAAGATCAGGGCAAGCTATTTCTAAAATTTGCCACAAAAACTGCAGAGACTAATTCAAGAGGTCACCACAAGTCAACACTTACTTGAACCCACATATACAAAGAAATATTGGAACCACAATACAGTACATCAAAGCACCAGGATTTAACTAATTTATCTCTAGCACTATGAGCAATCACTAATATTTATGTTCCCCAATCATTCTAATTAACAGGAAAAAATGTATCTTTTTAACCTAATAATTATTTATCATATGATTTCAGCATCCATCATCAGCCTCTCCCACATTTTAACAAATCTCAGTAGCACTCAGCTCCAGGAAGCAATAACATGTTTAGGAGGATTAACTTTGTTAAACAAGCTGCTTTTGGGCTTCCTTTTTGTCAGCAAAGAGCATCTTATTTTCTAAAGACTTTTAGAAAGTCAAAGATACAATCTATCAGAATTCATTATCTGCAATCTGATCATTTTCTCTCAATCCCAATTTAACATGCTGAAAGAAGATATTTTAAATTGATTTCCTTGTATGTCAAAATGCCATCAGCACCATGACCTTGTTAAAAAAAAAACAATGTTCTAATAAGTGAGCTGGCTGAAAGAAACTTGGAACCTATCAAAAATAGAAGATGACATCTTCTTTTCGTTCCCCCAAACTACTTTGGACTTTTAAAGATCAAATCACTTGTTTAGGAGACTTCAAAACACTATATAATTAAGCTTTTAAAAATACTCGCATTGAGCAAACTCCTATGTATTTTGTTTTTGATGTTAGAGATAATATGCAATTGTAAGAAGAGGTTTATTGCAGTTTGGTTATGACACTTAATTTTCAAAATCTACAGTACACAAGCTTTTCCCTGCATTATTCAAGGGTTCATTTCTTTTACTTCTAATACTTCTATTCTAATATTTCCTCCCTTCCTATTAGCAATTTTTAGAACTGTAGACATTGCTTGGTTGTAAAAAGCACAGAAATAATAATCCTTTTAATCTTTATGTCTGAACTGAAAGATAAATATAATTGTAAATCAATTTTATCTCCGTAATATGCACCCAGCTGCAACTTCTATAACGTTTTTTTTCTTGAACTTGAACGGAAAAATATAAAATATACTGTCAACAACGGAATGAGCCATCATTCCAAAATTCAAGATTAAAACCTGTTGATGTCCCCAAATCTGCCCATCAGAGTAAAATCTTGGTATATGGAAATCATTGAGAAATTTTGTGTCTCAGTGACTAAATTTAAGTTGTATGATATTTGTATACTAAAAAACCTTCTTGGTTTGTATTCTTTCTCTCAACCAGGATGGAAATGATTCATTATCCTTTTCTTCTTTTTGATCAGTATCTTTGAAAAAGTAAAGAAGAAATCTCCCTTAAAGATTAAACTCAATTCCTGATAACTACCTGGAAGCAGAATTACAGAATGGAAAGTTTAAGAGGGACTTGGAGATCATTTAATCTGACTCATTGCCCAGTTCAGAAATCTAATCCCTATCAGAAGGAAATTCAGTTTCTGTTTAAATAACAGAACAAGAGTTGAAAGGGACCTTGGAGGTCTTCTAGTCTAACCCCCTGCTCAAGCAGGAGACCCTGTACCATTCCAGACAAATGGCTGTCCAATATTGTCAACAAACACTTCCCAAGGTAATTTTGCTCCTTTGTGGAATAGCTCTTATTGTTAAGAATTTTTTTCCTCATGTCCCAATGAAAATTGCTTACTTTCTGCCTATTCTTTCTTGTCTTCGCTTGTGGAGAAATCTCCTTAGTTATTACATTCATCGCCATTTCCTAGATATATTTCTTTTAATTTTTAGATTAGTCAAAAGCTCCTGGGGTAGAAAGAGTTATTTCTTTCTCGCTGGTACAGATTGTGATTGTATTTCTAAGGTCTTATTTTTCAAAAATCCCCAACCCCACTGAACTCTCTTTGACCTGAGGATTTCTTCTGAGATCCTGCCTAACATTTCTCTAGTTCAAGTTGGCTGTTTTGAAAACTAATGTACATTTAGAACTATCCTAATTTATTTTTCGGTAGAATCCTGAACTTCAAGATAATGGGGTTACTTTGTCCTAAAGTTCCCACTACTCAACGCTTTGTTAGAATCAGTGGTGAAATCCAATTTTTTTTACTACCAGTTCTGTCGGAGTGGCTTGGTGGGCGTGGTGTGGCTTGGTGGGTGTGGCAGAGGAAGGATACTGTAGAATCTCCATTCCTACCCCACTCCTGGGGAAAGGATATTGCAAAAGCCCCATTCCCACCCCACTCTGGGGAGAGCCAGAGGTGGTATTTGCCAGTTCTCCGAACTGCTCAAAATTTCCGCTACTGGTTCTCCAGAACCTGTCAGAACCTGCTGGATTTCACCCCTGGTTAGAATCTAATCTAGGAGGGTCAATCCATTGTGTATTTCACTTCTTTGGGAACACTACAAAAATGGTTTGCCCTTGCTTTTTTTCTGGGATTTGATATGCCAGTCTAGTGTACGGTTCTTGAATTTAAAGCATGAGAGCCTCTTTCCCTAATTTTTTGCTTTGACTAGTATGGGTTCACTGGTCTACCTCGCATTCATCAAGGTTATTCTACTTTGAAAAAATGATAAAGGCAATTCAAATGTATGTTGAGCAAGAGTGGATTTTTTATTATTCTTAATGACATAAAAAAAATAAAAATTTTTACTCAAATATTTACATTTCACTCAGAAAATTTTAAACATTAATATACAGCTGAAGCCAGAGATGTTTCTTTTGAGATTAACAAAAAGTTGTAAAAAACTTATGGAATTTATTGTTATATATGAAAACAGAAGCAAGACTTTTACATACACAACAGTGAAAGGTCTGACATTGTCCATAATGGAAAAGTAATGATGAAAATGATGAACTTGCTCAGATGGCTAAGTTGAAAGCCTTGATTAGATAAAATGATACTGATTAATTCTGATTGGAAACCCTTTTGGACTTTTGGCATGAAACGGGGAAAAATGAAATTATGCTATATGGGCTTGATGATCCGAAAAAATAATAGATAGAAAAATAAAAGCTACATTGTAACCATAAAGGTCATTTTAAATGTATAATTGCTGTAAAAGAAAATCAGAACTCATTTCTTTATATTTCTTTCCCTTTTTTCTACACTTTTAGCTTCATTATTTTTTCTCTTTTTCTCATCTTATTAGTATCAGTTTTTATCTCTCATGCTTAAAATGCAATAAAGTTATTATAAAAAAGATTCAACTGAAAAAGTTGTTTTTGCCTTGTTACAAACTGCAAGTTTTGTCTTTGACCTTTTTAAGACTTTGAAAAGTAAAACTAATGATTGATAGGAACTGAATTTTCTGATCGAGCACTAACAATTGTTGACAGGAATTGTTACCACCAGTCAGAATAGACCTCTTTGGAGACTCCATTTGGCTAAATTAGGCATTGCAATAAGTAAAATATTTCCCACTAACCCAAGATCATTCACACATTGCACAACTTTGCTCACCTTCAAATTCTCGTCCTTGTTTTACCAATAATTTCCACTACCCTTACCTATTTTATCAACAGCCCAAATCAAAAAATATTCTATAATTTCTCAGTTCCCACACCCATTGAAAAAAATGCTACTTTCCAATCCTCTACAAGCACAAATCTTAGATATTTTTCCTAAAATAATAATTGAACATTTGATTTAAGCATTGGATAGTTATTGGAGATTTATGATTAGCTGACTTTCATATTGCTAAGTGTGATATACTAGACAAGCATTTGAATAGGCATTAAGTTATTTTGGTAGATAGAATGATAATATATTAGTCACAGGGCTGCTTTTTGAGCACAACACATTTTTTTGCTCCAAGATTAAAGGCTCATCCAATTCCAGGGTAACGCCTTGCAAAACTATAGTATTTCATATGAAAATTGAATTCTGTTTCATGGTATCCCCCAATACCCAGAGTTGAAAGAAGCAAACGAATGTTCATTCAAATTGTACATGACCAATTTACTTTTAGTACAACCTATTCTAATCATGAATGCATTTAAAATAATGTACTGTTTTTCAATTCTACTTTAATTAAAAGCTATTAAATATATTTGAATTGTTAATTACCTTGAAAATGCAGCTACATTTTCAGCTAGTGTTTGTTGATCATCAGCCCCAGACTTATAATAATCGTACACAGATTTTTGAAGAAATTTCTTAGCATATTCTTCAAAATCAGCAATGCAAATTGGTCTTTCAGACATGGTGTAGAATACTTTGTTTTTTCTTTAAATCATTTAGTTCTAGTAGTTTTCAACTTGTTAATCATTAAACTAAAGCAAAGTTCATAAAACCTTTTTTTAACTAACCCAAATAATAAATTGACATTTCCGGACTATTCTTTTGGACTTTGACATTCACTAAATTAAGATGTCTCCACTGTGTATCAGAGAAGGAAATACGGAACAAAGTAATACATCTACAGTATATAGTGAATATTCAATAGTGGCATAGTCCACTCTCTACCATTAGAAAGACAAATTACAATAGCCCTCTCCAATCTCATGCCATCTCTTTACTCATGTAATTTATCTATGATTCTATCTAGAACTTTATTTTTAAAAAGGAAAAAAAAACAGTAACAAAGGAAATTATATTCCAGATTCTCTAATATATAAATTAATAGACACAATGGTTCTATAGCTGAACTACCACTAAAATTTCTTCTAGTGTACTCCAATGTAAAAACATAAGACACATCATTACATAAGCTTTTACCTTTCTGTATCCATCCACTTCCCCTTACAGCTAATGTAAGATCAGATGATGTAGAGGTGCTGCAGATTAGAGTTGGAGATACTGTCAATCAGATGGTGGACAGCAATGGTGGCAACCCAGAGAAGCTTGAATTCAGAGATTCAGAACTTCTAGTTGCTATGGGTCAGTACCAAGGAGAAAAATTGGTTCAGTAGCAGAGCTGGATTTGACTTTTGTCCTCATCTGCCATACAGCCTATCATTCTCGGCAGAAGCCATTTTGTCTTTTAATTTCTCTCATCTGCGGAGATTGCAGATGAGAGAAATGTATCCACTTGTGCCATCTTTCAGCTGTGTGTGTCCAAGGATTCTTCTGCACATCAAGGACTTGGAATGAGAAGTGAAAGGACTTTCAATCAGTATTTGGAGCCAGCTGATGAGATCACCTAGATTTCCTCTGAATGTTATGTGGAGAGGCTATAATTTTCTGGGTTGGTCCAGCCAGTGGTGAGTGCCTATTTTGCCCCTCACAATCCCCCCTATGAGAGTAGGGGAGGGGATTTAGGAGTGTGGTGTGGATGTGTGATGGGAATGCAGCTGACTGGCAGATCACTGCATGCTAGATCAGAAGCAATTCACAGGAACTAGTTAACCAGAGAGGGAAAAAGATTGCTAGTTGAGGACAGGATGAAGGCCTTTATCAATGGGATGGATGGTACAGGTCAGGGAGATTTGGCCTTTTGGGAAGAGAAGGAGCAGACAACAGAATCTTGGACAGGAGATAGGGCAGGGCTGGCTGGTCCTGGGGAAGATATTTCAAGGTCTTCAGTTGATCCCAAGGCTAATGCCTGGTTACCAGAGCTTGGCTTCCAAATGCTGCTATTAAATGCCAAGTTGACCAATAATTAAGCCTCTCTTGTTCATGGTTTCATGTGTATAAGAGGGCTGACTTGGCATGTATAACTGAGACCAGGTTGGGTGTCCCTATTAAATCAGTCAGCCATGAGGGCTGAATGGACCCTATTTGGTTCCAAAGAAAATTCAGGGTTAATTCTGAGGCTCTGGTACATAATGATTAAGGTCTCGGTCAATGACCAGAAAGCTCCCTGGCTTTCAGAGGATTTCTGGAAACTGAAGCAACAGTTGAGATAGAGTACCAGGAGAGGAAGATGAGGCATGAATGTGATTACCAACTCTAAACACCTTAAATAAACAAACATTAAGTGAACACAGAAATATATAATAAAGTTTATAGTTGATAAAGAAGCAGCATTTTAATATAAATGTTTTACATAGAAATCATGTCAAACTAAACTAAAAACTGAGCAAGTGTTCATTTAAAGTAACAATTGGAAACACAAATGGTAATGTTGCTTTTTAAAATTTGATGCAAAATAGTGAGGTCTGGGCAAAGAAGTTTACTTGCCAAATATTAACTCTTAAGAATCTTCAAATGAATTAGTTTACTCTATTTGCTGCTTTCAAACTTATGAATAGAGGTCACAGTGACCACTGTTTCAAAATCATTTCACTTTTTTTCTGTGTTAAAAAAAGCAACCCAAATTTAATAATTCCTTTGGAATGCTTTGGAGTCATCTTTATTATAAGCCAGCTTAAAGCAGTGGTTTATATATCCACGTAAACATCAAGACATCAACTCTCTAAGCAAGAAAGAACTGAACTGAAATCTTATGAACTAAGTTCTAATACTTTACCTTGTAAAAAATTGTAAGACAAATAAGGAAGTCTGTGAAAAATATACTGAGTACTGTCATACTGAGCCCAGAGCATTTAAACTCTGAATTCTTTTTACATAAAGGTAAACTGGATTTAGTTACATGGACACATGTTTAGGATACAACCATCATGGACCAGCTTCTCAAACCAAGACTCAACCTGAATTTTTTTACATTATCAAAAAAACATGCTTGGTCTTATTAGTAAGGTTCAGAGATTTAAGAATCAAATCAAATAACTGGCAAACAACTTATCTTTTGGTGCTTTTAAAAGCAATGAAAAAAAATGCTAGTAAATACAGATGCTGAACTATTAGTTTCTTTAACTGTGCTACGTTAAGATTCTCAAACATGTTTTTTTTAAATAAGTATTGTCACAGCAGATTAAGTATGTACATTTAAACATTTATTTGCAGTTAAATGCTTCCCCCACTCCCAGGACTTAAATCTATTTGCTCTATGTTCTGTAATATTAACAAAGTGCAATGGATAGTTTTACTAAAAACTTGTTTAAAGAGGTCTTTTACTAAGCAAATTATATAGATGTTAAGACTCATTTTAGTGCAACAAAAGGTTAACAAAAAGTTGAAAATAGTTCTAATCAACACAGAATGCAACTGTAAATATTATGACAGCATGCACATAAAACAAATATAATGCTTTATTTTTACTACTTTCGTCTGAGCCTATCATTTTTTAGGCTTAAAAAAATCTCTCAATCTCAAAGTTGAATAGCATGTTCAACAATGATCCTGACATCTATTTTAATTCGCTGGATACCACAGAAAATAATTGTCTCTAAATACAAAGGGAAATAATACTGTTCGGAGTTGCTTTTTTGATAAACTTAATTCATCATAACACATTCAACACTTGCATAACCTTACAAGGGAATACTGATACTTATATGATTACTTCACAGATCTACACTATACAGAACTTTGACAACTATGGGATGGAATAAATACTCTGATTATTGAGGACAAACTAAAAATCAATTTATGCACCCAGACATTCTGTTTGCATTAAGAAATTTGCAATGATATTTTTCAGGCTTCTCCTACATTGTGGGTTGAATTGGAATATGTAAAAGAATCAATGTTATATCAAAGCAGTATTGAATAAATGCAAAGGAACCAAATATGGGCAACAAATCAGATACTGAAATATTGACTTGACAGATTATAATATTGAGACAATGGATATGAAACTGATTGTTGTAAGAAAACCATATCTATATTTAAAATCTCTTCCTGGCTTTCAAGAAAGCATGCGGAAAGTAAAACCTTGCAAGTTGTAAACTATATTGTAAACATAGTTCTTGTTATACTATGATCTCCCCTGAAATATACATCACATGTAGGAAGTGTCTTAGGTAACTGGAGCCAAAGACCATGGAGAGCTATAAACAGTTATCTGTTCAAGCATATCAAACAGTAAAACCTTATTACTGTCTTAAGCTGCCTTCGGTCCTCTAGATTTTTGTCTTCAATTTGGAATTAACTTGTACCAGCAAGCCCAAAAAAACTTTTGTTTTATACTTATTTGCAGTTGTACAGAATGACCAGTTCATAGAGTTTATGTTATGGCTGATGCAATAAAACCTCTTACCTATCCCTGAACTCAACATGGTTGTTTGATTGTCATGTCTCTGATTTCAACATTAGTCATATTTTACATTCAAAATATTGACCTTAAAAGTAAAAACAATGCTTTCTGGCAGTCAGCCTGTATTTAGCTGCAACAGCTTTTAAGTCAAATATTTGGCTTCAGCTGCAAAACGAAGGTCCCAATCTTCTTTGGTCCACTTGAAAGTATACACTCGATTACTTTCACTATAGTTCAGGCTCCATCTGATTTTTACGTTGTCTTAAGGAGGTCTCCTCTAACTTGTCAGATTCGAAAGGCTCTAGGTCATTTTCTCCCTCACATCCTTCAACTGCTGAGTCATCTGAGGAATTAGGCTGAGACTCATCTTCTCCCTCGTCTTCATTTTCTCCAATAGACAAACCCTTTTCTGGAGTTTCGTCCCCTGCTGAAAACTCCAACGTTTGCTGTTGATCCTCTATCTGATTCTCATCAGGATCTACGGAATCTGAGGTAAAAGAATTGAGGAAACAAGAGCTAGTATTTTTGTACAAATGGAATATTTTGTTAAGCTACGAAGTGCTAGCTTTCATATCTAGCCCTTGTGATTCATTTCCCCAAGCTTCTTTGAACTACCGTATTTTTCGGCATATAAGACGCACCTTTTTACCCCCAAAAAGAGGCTCAAAATTTGGGTGCGTCTTATA
>JANHFK010003051.1:152555-165437 GCA_036250565.1 Sibynophis collaris | reverse complement strand
AAGGCTCGCGGTTTCCCCCCCCCCCCCCGGCCGTCGCCGCCGCTGCCGTCTGCCCTTTTCCTTCCCTTCTCCGGTGGGAAGCCTCGATGTGCTGCCGCCAATGGCTGGGGCACAGCCAGGAGTCCACGCTCTCCAGCTCCAGCCGGTCCGGGTCTCGGCCAGCCTCAAGAAGGGCTCCACCTTCGTCAAGTGGGACGACGTAAGTTTGCGGAGCTCTATCAGTCACCTTCTACCCCCTTCTCTGCCTCCCTCTCTCCTTCCACCCCCCCCCACAGCTTTACTTTCCCTTTCCGCGGTGTAGGAGCGCGAGAGGGGCGCAAAACCCCCGCGATGCGACGGGCAGAGCGGATGGATGGGCTGGCACTGCACCATGTGCCGGGAGATGCGTTTACTCAGCGCGCGCGCCCGGAGAAAGGGGGCGAGGGCATCCGCGTGTGGGATGTGTGCTAATCATCAAAGAAGAAGACGGCGTGGAGCTGGCCAAGTTTCAGCTGCTTTGGGGCAGCCAGATTGTCCCTTGCCTGCAGTTCCAGCCACGGAGCATATCCTTGGCATGCAGAATATTGAACAATTCTGAGGGTGCTGGGGTTGTCCAGTGAGGAGATTTCCTGCGAGCAGGACGGACGGCACCATTTAAGGTGGCCTCAGCGTTATAAGGCCGCATCTTGTAGCCCTCAATTCCAAATAGTTTAATCTGCCCATTCAGGCGCTAAGAGCCAGCCTGGGGGTGGGGGGAGTCGGACTATACCCACTTGTTGTGTGGGTTGAGAGCCCTGAGGCTTTGAGTGAAGGGCGACCCTTCATTCTGACAAGCGGGCCGAGAGGAGATAAAATGGGAAGTGTAGGTGCTGCCGGGTTTAAAGTTGGGAAAGGAGCAGGAAGATGGAGCTTGCCAATTTTTTTTTTTTCCCCTGCACTGTAACATTGGAAAAGCTAGAGCATTGGTTCCTGGCAAGTTACCCATAGCAACAAGCGACTCGGTGCATTTATGTGGATTTAGACAAGCAGCTGAAGAAAAACATGCACAGTATGTGTGCTTGTGTGCATGTGTACTGGAGGGGAGAAAAAAAAAGCATAAAGGGATAAATGGAATTGGGAAAATAAACAACTCCACCAAAGTGGCAGATATACCAATAGTGTTTATTCTTTGGCTTGAAGTATTTTTGCAGTTTTCAACCATCAATTAGATGCTGTTTCACAGACCCTTCTTCATAGGATGAATCTGCTGGATTCACATATTTTTTTTCTCTACGGCACAATGATCAATTAATAGATATATGCTCTGCTGTTAATGCATTTGAAATGTTATTCCTTTGCATAAGCAAAAAAGACATTACTGGTCCCAACAGACACTCTCGTAGTCTGAAAAGGGCAATAGAAAAAAAAATAAATGGATAATGGGGTAAGGAGAAGAGAGATCAGTGATTAAAGTTAGACAGAAAAGACTCAAAAATTAAATAAGATTTCCTTTTTTTGTCTCTTTGCCATTGTCTTGTTGAGGGCAATTAAAACAAAGATGAGAATGAAAAGTTAAGTTTTCTAAGAGGAGTGCTTTTTGCATCTTACTTTCTGGTAGGCTTAAGAGCAACACAGCACCTTTGATTTCAGAGACCTAAAGATTTATTTAGAGTGTGAATTTCTTTCTCACCTTATATAGTACTTGCGATCCTTCTGTAACAGGTGTAGAACCTGCACTTTCCTTCTCATGAAAGCTGTCAAACTTGGCTTATGTTTTATTACCTTGGCTGGCGTCTAGCTGAATGTTCCAATATACAGTAAAGAGGTATACAGTCTTACTCATAGAAAACAAGCTTGTTAAAAAGCTTAATTCGTTTGGCCCTTAAAAGTTCAGTATTGGTAGTTCTGCAGAAAGCAAACTATCAGACTTTTTTCATTGGCTAAGAATGAAATGGCAAGAAAAGATTTCCACAGACAGAAAAGCGCAGATAAATGATTTTTTAATAGAAAAACGCATAAGCCATTATGAAAGAATCCCAGTGTTTATTAAATATGAAATGGTTTTATAGGTGAAATTAATGGTTCAGTTTTTGTACTCTTTCTCCAGCCCAAAGTGATGCAATTAGCCCTCTGTTGTTGTGCTTTCCCAATTTCTGTCTCTTGTGTTGATCGTGTATCGGGTGTAAATCAGATCTAGTTATTGGGCTGTTTAGTAAAACCAGCTTTTTCATGCACTCTACATGTTACATTCAATTATTATTCACTGTGTAAAGCTTTGCCACAAAGCTAGTTTTTTTCTGAATACTGTGTCTTTTGAATATGGATTTAATAAATTGTTAATTTCTAATTGAAGGTGCTTAGGCAACAGGTGTCTTACCGATATTCATTTTCAGGTCAACCATTGGAATTTTCTGCTTTTAATAACAGCATTAGTAAACTCATTCTTTCTAGCAGAAAATGACATAAATATGCACAGTTCCTTCTACTGTGGTTGATAGATAAAACAAAGCAGCAGTTGGGTGCTTAAATAACATTCAAGAAGCTTAAGAGAAAAAATTCCTTTGGGGTCTTTTAGCACTGATGTGTTCTTTTAAGGGTTGGGATTAGAGACTTTTTAAAACTGATTCATCAGTACAGCAAATTATAAAAAAGTTGCATTTTAATAAGATTTTTTGCTTAAAAAACAATAACATAGTTTGAGAAGTTTATCTCATTAGAAATATTACAAGTTGTGGGTACAGAATAAAGTCAGTGGTGATCTGTAAAAGAGTGTATCTGTTACTTACCATAACCAGTTTGCAGGAGAGATGTTTTCTTGAAGAAAATTAGCCTTTGTCGTAGTCAGGAAGAGATGCCTGTTAATTTTCCTGTAGGCAGGAGATAGAGTTCTGATGTTAGGTATATGTTTCTCATCTGGTGCTGATTTCATAATAACAACAACAGCAAATATTTCTCCCAATCCCCAAATTAGGCAGCTGAAATTAAGAGAATGTATGGAAACCAGGATATGTAATATTTTTTGGTAAGGAACAAAAAAAATAGAATTCTGCTACTAAACTGATGTGGTTCAATTCAGAGTTTGCTCAGAGACACCCTACAACATTATTTTGCGCATTATTTCACATTATGGTGATCTCTGGTTCTAAATAAAACATATTGTTTAAAGAAGTCCACTACTAATCCACCAATTAACAGGAGCATGTTTATTAATGTAAGGATTGGAAGGATTGGAAAGATAATGATTAAAAGTTCTCATAGATATCCAGGCTTCTTTTGAGAATTAGAGCTGTGAAATATTTTCTTGCCAAGTAAATAGAAGCCACATGCTAGATTGTTAAGGCAGGAGCCTTCTAGATTAACAGACTTTATGAAGGTATTATTTATTAAAGCAATTTGCCTTTAATTATAACAATGCATAAACTTCAGAGTATGCAGATTTGCCAAGTTATTCTATATGCATAGCATCATCTAAGCAATTAAGTTGTTTAAAGCTACAAGACTTACAGACTTAAATATATTTAGATCAAGCCTTCTATGGAAATTCCTTTCAAAAATTCTTCAGACAGCTGCTTAGTCACAATTTACAACAACATGTCATAGGCTACTTGGTTCTTTGAAAACACCATGCCTAAATTACTTCACCTCATTCAATCTATTTTCTTGGCATAACATCAGGCAACACAGAAGCTATGTTGATGTTGAATTTTGGGAGTGTTGCTTGTCTTTGTATAGTTAAAGAACAAATCCTGACCTCTAAATTTAGCTTGGGTTAAAAATGACCCTGGGAACTAGAAGGTGAATGGTTGCAAGATCTCATGTAATTAGATGTAATCTAATCCTAAAACCAAGCTAGACATGCAGATAAGATAATTTCCCAGCCTCTGTTTCTGTGGGTTATGTAATTGTAAGGACCAAGTGAGAACTGTAGACTTGGGTTATGCTGTTACTTTTCTGAGGCTGAGGGTCACACTTAAACTTTTGAGGAGGTTAAGACAAACAAATAAGCAGGCTGAAGACAAAAGTGAAATTTAACGTATTTAAAGTTAATTAAAACTAAATACAAGCAATGCACTTATGCTATATGCATGCTCTGTTTATATTTTTCTTTTCCATCACACAAATGTTGTCAATTGGTAATAGGTTTTGGAGAATCTTTAAATACCATTTCTTTAGGGATCACAAATTGTATGATCCTAATTTGCTTTTCTGCCTTTTCCACCAATTCAACTACAGGGAGAAAAAACACAGCTAGAAATATTGTGCCTTTCTGTTAGTGAAGATAGATTTGTGAAAGGACTCAATTTGTATGTATGTATGTGTGTGGGGTGTGTGCGTATACGTATGTGAGAGAAAGAGATTGAGATTCTTAGGCTGTGATTCGAAATAAAATACAGACATACACATATGCATACATTGTTCATTCATTAATTGATTACAAGTAATTTTGTGCCACTTCATTTGAGCTTACAGATACAATGAATCATACAGCACATAAAAATAGTACAAATTATAAGTTACATTCTAATTAATTTCATAAAATCATAAATACTAGTTCATATACTTTCTAGGTAGCTAATTGTCAGACTCGTAATTCCCAAACACTTCTTTTACTAATTAGGCTTTTAATAATTTTCTATTAAAAGATTTATCCTTGGTTCTGTTCAGTAGTTTAGTAGCAAGAGAAGATATACTTAAATAAAATAGAATGTATTTTTGTCATAGTTATATTGCTGAAATACTGACAAGACAAAAAAGGAACTTAGAATATCTGTCTCTTTGTTTGTCTTTCTGTAATTGCAGATTCTAATGAAGTAGAAAATAAGTCATAAAAAACAACAACCCACTTACTGCTTGGGGAAAACACGATCAATAAATGTTAATTGTGTTTATAAAGAAGCTTTTTGAAGCTAGTATAGTCATATATAAGGGACTATACCGAAAGGTGGCAGAAACCAGGCTCAGTTCAGATTTCACAGCTAAATTTAAATTTTCCTGAAATAAGAAACAAGGGATGTGTTGGATATAGTAAGAATAAGATGGATCAGAAACTACAAACATTTAAATAGATTGAAAGTGTCAGGTGGGACTAGAATCCATTTACTACATTTGCTCCCGAGGATCAGTGTTGACATTCAATGAACACATGAATGAATATTTGAAAATAAAATAGTCCCCTGAGATTGAAGCATCTTACAAATTTTAATATGTATTTCTCTATATATTTTGGAATATGAGCCATTATGGGGTGATAATTATGTTGAAATAGAACAGGGGAAAGATACAGGTTCAAGTCCCCACTAGCCCATAATTTCTCCCATGGTGTTTGGGGCGAATCAAGACCACTCAGATCCAATTATCATTGGTTGAGGGGAGAATAAAGTATGTTTACATTGCTAGGTTAAGAATGGAGATTAGAACCTGCATATTTTGCGCACGAGGCTTTCCCTCTAATTTCAAAGCATCTGTTCAAGAGATCAGTTCAGAAATGGACTGCAACTGGCTGGAGTGAATGATCTGAAAGGAAGCAAGAGAGAATAGAAAAACTGTGGCTACATCTGCTCTTTGCTTCCATCCTGCAATACTTGTTACCACTCACAAATCGAGTTCTTAATGTTAAAATTGTCACCCATCCTACAGCAGAGGCTTAAAACCTGACTAATCAAGTATGTCATATGCAAAGACAAGCTCATTAGTCCTAGGGCATCTTCAAGGTATCAAACTATTTCCTTACGAGGCAAATGATTTTTATCCACAAAGATTATTTATTCACTCATCCGATTCACAGGTAGCCCTCAACCTACGACCACAATTGAGCCCAACATTTATGTTGCTAAGTGAGAAATAACTTAACCACTAGATTGGCTCCCCAAAGAAAGTACAGGGAAATCAAACTCTAATTTCAAGGCGAGCAATCCATTGGCATTGAAATAATCCAGTACTTAATTACATCTATAGAAAAGCAAGAATGCAGAGAAAAGCAGGATCAGCCAGCCGAGGAACCACTTTGTTCTTCATTTTCATGAAGAAATCAATCTCTTCTCTCAGCGAAAAATATAATTTCGGGACTCAGCCATAAATGTGATATTAAAGTTCAGGTACTTGCTAGAAAAAGTAATATACTGTCTATGATTTGGCCTTTTTTGCCCATAAACATTTAATTGCCAAATAGCTATCTCCATACACCTTTCATTTGTGCTTCCTACAGTTTCTTGATGCAAAGTGCAGTTTATGCTACGGAAATCAATTCCTAACATTAATATATATATATATATATATATAAATATATATATATTTACACCCATCCACCCTTAGTGATGTTTTCAAAATACACTGAAAGTGCCCCATTGTACCCAAAGATACAAATTGTTGGCATGCCTTTTCAGTGCCCTTTCCCAGTTCTTGTGATTTATTATAATACCTTCCAGTGGCATTAAATCTAGCACTTCTGGTACTTTCCAATTTAATGAACTCTGCCAATATGTGACCCAGAAAACATTGGTACTTTTGACAACCAAAATTGAAAATCGTTCAAAAGTCTGTACTTACTTTAATCCATTGTGGGGGGTTTTGTGGTGGGGTTTTTAAAAGGATGTGTTAATTTTAATTATTATTAATATATTCACTTCAATTAATTATTAATATTAATTCAAGGGTTTGAATTAATAGGCAAGCTTATGCCTTCCAAACTTTTGCAGGGACATAAAAATCTGCTTGTTGTTTTCATGTTCTTTTACAGCTCAGTCTTTTTCTAAAAGGTTTTGATGCTAAAGCTATCATTTCACTTATCACAACAGTCGCTGCTGTTGAATTTTTCACTAGACTTGGAAAAAGAAAAAGATGCTTGGCAAATACGTCGATTGAAGATTCTCAGTCATCCAAGTAGTTGTCTGGAAAATTGAATCATGGCAACTGGACTTATTCTTTGTTTGTTTGAGTCATTGTTGCGATGATTCAATTTTCTAGACAAATGATTTGCCTGAATGATTGAGAATCTTCATTGACATATTGCTATGCAATTTGGGGAAGAAACCCTGAGGTTGGTGTGGAAGTGTTAGTGCATTCTAATGACTGAATCAATACGCTCAGACTGAAAAAGCTACTTGGATGAGCAACGCAATGTCTCACACCAACAAAAAATAAGTCTAGTTACTTTGATTCAAATTTTTAGATGCTTGGAAAATGTTGCCAAGTTGCAGAACTTTTTCCTCTCACTCCCCCCTCCCCCGAGTGATTTCATTGTAATTTTTCAAGACCCATAAACATACTCTTGGGAACAATAATAATTTGCTAAATAAGGACTGGTGTTTTTCTTTTATAAATACAGATTCTCTCCCATTTGTCTTGGAAAATGCTTTATTTCTTCCACAAATCATTTTTGGATCCTGAAGCCATTCAAGTTGCTAGCCCTAACATGGATGTCATTAATACATAGCCAATTGTCTAAGAGATGTTCAAAGATTATTTTTGACTTGACTTCTTATGATACATATCAAAAGAGCACTGCATGGGATTTGACAACAGTGCATCTCTATTTATTTAGTTTCTCAGTGCTGTTAATATCACTAACCCATAGCAAATTGTGTATCAAAACGGTTCCTGCAATTTTCTGGAGAATAATGCTGTTGTCAGTTGAGGCCTGTAGACGATGCAATGCCAACAGAATGTCTTTGTTCTCTTGGTAGACATGGTTCCAACAAGATGGGAAGGGTGTGGTACAAAATAATGGGCAGTAGTAATGCACACAAATGGCTGTGCAGTGCAGTGTGTATTGAGAATATGCAGTGACCATTGAGTGTCTATGGAGATTCTCAGTCATCGAGATCATGGTTGTCCCAAAGGTGCTTTTTATTTTCCCAAGAGGCAAGTGGACTTTCTGGTTTTTCTTTGAAGACGTTTCGCTTCTCATCCAGAACTGAACAAGCTTTTTAGATGAAAATTGAAACGTCTTCAAAGAAAAACCAGAAAGTCCAGTTGCCTCTTGGGAAAAAAACAGCACCTTTGGGACAGTGACCATTGGGATTTCTAGTAAGCGTTAAAAGTAGCCAGGTGGTATATGGATCTCACAAGGAAATCAGTTGCGATGCCTTCTATGCCATTCCTACCAGATTTGGGTTTAGACCACCATCATGCACAGGGCTTGTGGATTCTTTAATGCTTCTTTTCTACTGTGTGGCCTTCCCTCCATTTGGGTTGTCTTAAGAGTACGAAGGATCAAAATAAACATAGCTGGGGGCCAGGGCTGGGGACTGTTCCTCCTATCACCATCATTACTGCAACTTCTCCGTTTTATAGTTGTATAATGAGAAGTACAATCCATGTCTTGATAGTGAATTGTCAGGATCCAGCATTTGGATGCAGGGTTAGCAGTACAAAGAACACCTTCACTAACCTTGTCTGGAGATACAGCTGCAGGGACTACAGTTTGCCCCAAATTTTCTGTTGCTGATGGAGACAATTATTAAGTGAATTTTGCCCCATTTTACGACCTTTCTTGCCATAAATGTTACAGTAAGTCAATCACTGCAGTTGTTAAGTTAGTAACACAGCTGTGAAGTGAATCTGGCTTCCCCATTGGTTTTGCTTGTCAGAAGGTCACAAAAGGTGATCACATGACCTTGGGACACTGAATCAATTGCCAAGCATCTGAATTTTGACCACATGACCATAGAGATGCGACAATAATTGTAAGTGTGCAAATGGTCATAAGTCACTTTTTTTCAGTGCCCTTGTAACTTGAAACGGTCACTAAAAGGACTCTTGTAAATTGAGGACTACCTGTATTCTCTAAAACTGTAACAAGGAGGAGCTGCAGCTGGAGGAGCTGCAACCTTCTCAAGGCTGGACCTGCTTGGAGCTAGGAGTTGAAGATCCCTGTCCTCCTTTCTTGTCAGCCTATGGAAGTCCAGGCAAGTTGCTGCCCTACTTTTGACCACTGCTCTCATGCTAAGTGAATGACGTGTTGTCTGCCCTAAATGATCCGGAGGGCTGCGTACAGTCCGTGACATCTCTCTCTCCTAGAAGAAAAGTGAGACTAAAAGGCATTAAATATATTTTAAAATATAATCATATTATACATTTGCATCTGGCAGGAGTCACTGTCTAAACTTAATGTACAAATTGCAATACTACTTATTCCTTTATGGAAATAGACAACATTCTCTAACACTTTAGTTCAAATTGTACTTGAAAGGCATTCCAAATACCTCCAAAGTCCTGCATATTCAGTGGATTTTGGCTGGGTTCATATATTGAGCTACATCATAAAACGTGACTTACCCCAAAAGCTGGGTTCACTGAATATGCTAATCCATGACAAAGCAGGCCTCAATGAAACACCTGGTATGCAAAACCATCTCTTATGAAATATGCTAGAATCAATCTGTTTTGACATTCAGTAAGAAGGCCCTCTATGAGGAATTCTACTCTTCAATTCAATTCAAACCTCTATTGTCAGAGTAAAATGAGATTGGCTGAGCCTCCCTTCGTACACCCCACCAACCCTTCGTACACCCCACCACTGTCTTTCACAGCGAAAGACAGTAAAAGAAAAGAAAAATACCTAACCCAGTGAATCCTACTAATGAACACCCAATTCTATTGCACCGTGTGAACTTATTGCACATCGCAATAAGGAAGAATGGGTGAGCTGGTGGTTTTCTCAGCAGCCTCAGCAATGTGGACTATGTAGTTCAGCAACATCTGGAGCAGGGATGAAATCCAGCAGGTTCTATCAGGTTCTGGAGAACCGGTAGTGGAAATTTTGAGTAGTTCGGAGAACCGGTAGCGGAAATTTCAAGTACTTTGGATAACCAGCCCAGAGTAGGGTGGGAATGGGGATTTTGCATATCCTTCCCCCAGGAGTGGGGAGGGAATGGGGATTTTGCAGTATCCTTCCCCCAGGAGTAGGGTGGGAATGGAGATTTTGCAGTATCCTTCCCATGGAGTGGGGAGGGAATGGAGATTTTGCAGTATCTTTCCCTTGCCACACCCACCAAACCACGCCCACCAAGCCATACCACCGCTACTAAGCCACACCCACAGAACCGGTAGTAAAAAAAAATGGATTTCACCACTGCTTTAAATGTTATTTTGGTGTAAGAAACTCATACAGTATCTGCAGCAAAAACTGTACTAAATAAAGATAATTTATTACGATAAGGGAGGACTCCAAGGAGTTTATACTGTGTATTTAAAATAGAAATCATTATAAAATATTGTTTTCCCTGATAAGGAATTGCTTATATATTAAGATCCAGATATCAAGACCCAAATCTGGCATGTATAACTCTTAACTTTGCTCTCTAAGAATTAAACAAGCTTCTGCTAAGCCACAAGGTTTGGTTGGCAGGTTGTGTATACCATAATCAGTTATTACCAGTGCATACTTGAATTAAAGTGATTTTTAAAACTGGGAGAGGGAAAAATTGTAATAATTGCTTCCCTGACGTTGAAATTTCAAGTTTCTCAGTTATTAGTGAAAAGGCCTTCCTCCCTGCCAGGTGACCGCAAAGCTGTTGGGGAAAAACGCTCAAAAGTCTAATCTAGTAGAGAATAAATTGGTTATAAATGGAAAATATTCAGATGCTGGTATTTCCATCCACGCATCTCAATAAATCCTGCTAAAGAAAACTGTGGGAATCTTGCTTGGCTTTAATCACTTTCTGTTGGGAGCAATAATACAGTAAACCCTCTGCAGCCATTAGGAAGATAGGCTTTGCTTGACCAGGTGGGTCACTGAATGTCTGAGGCTGTTCCTACTTTATAACATTAGCCTTTAATTAACCTTGATGAAAAATCTGAAAAGAAAAATTGGAGCACTGGGCAGAGCATAGCCTCCTTCTAATAGGCTTCTTACACTGTAGGCTAAATGCATTGCTTGTCATCTCAATATGTCAAGGCCTTAAATCAAAGCCTCTTAACAGGAAGGCAAAAATAATAATGACATATCATTTTATCCTTAAAGTGTTTGTCTGTAGCTGACATTTTGCCTAAGCCTAATCCTCTGGGGTGGTATAACATATCTTATCTGGGGACCAAGCTGCTTGGCATTCAAGCATCTTCTGAAACTAAATAAAAGCATATTTGCACAAAAGCAAACCTCCGTATGTTTTACACAGGTGATGGAATTGGTTGCCTAGCTTACAAGGGAAAGATATGAATTAAAAGCATTGCAGAAAGAGCTTGTTCACTATTTCCTGTGCATTTTGGCTCTTTAGTCTTTTAAAGGCCAGGGTGTGGTTTTTTTTGGAAATGTGCATTTCTGCAGGGTTTTGGAGGGGTTTTTTTGGAAGATCATGAAGAAAAGAGGGGAATTCAGGACAGTATTTTGTAAAGAAGAGCAAGCTCATTCAGATGGCATGTGAGGAAATAATAAAAAAGGCTCTAGACCAGTAGTGGGTTCCACTTACCTTCGCTACCGGTTCGGAACTGGGAGCGCACACATGCCACTACCAGTTCGCCTGGATTGGGGTGAGCTGGTAGAAACCCACCACTGCTCTAGACTCATGATGGCGAACCTATGGCATGCATGCCAGAGGTGGCACACAGAGCTCCTCTCTCTGGGCATGCGCACCATTGCCAGCTACTCTTCTGGTTTCCGATGTGCACATGTGCATGCCAGACCCCTGGAAACCCGAACATCAGCTGGCTGGCGTGCATGCGTGTGCCGGCCACCTGGTATTTTGGTTTCTGTGACTCCAGTGTGCACGAAGACCAGCTGGACGGCGCATGCATGCGAATTTCAGTTTCCAGGGCTCCAGTGCATGCGAAGACCAGCTGGCGCCGGAAAGCAGAAGACCAGTTGGTCTTCGAGCCAACATGTGCATGCACGTTCTGGTTTGGGCACTCAGTGCCGAAAAGGTTCGTCATCACTGCTCTAGACCGAAGGACTTAAGATCTTCTTGCAATGAAAAAGATTATTTGCAAAGAGAAACCAAGCATATCAAATAAGAAGGGCTGGGCCAGATTTTTCCTGGACCTCCTTTCCCAGGTTTTGTTTCAGAGATGAGTCTTCAGTCAAGTCATCCTTTCTTCCTGGGTTATTGTCTCAGAATAAATCTGTCACTTCAGTTGTTTTTTGTGTGTCTTTGGCATTAGGGCATGAAAGTACATTTCTTTTCCTGAACTGCCAACATGCACACTTCAAAATAATTGTATCCAAATACTATATCCAAGCCAATAGAAAGTTGTCAGAAGAGTTTGTATGATTATGACTGTATAGAAATTTTCGTAAGATCATGGAAATTTCAAGAGAAAAATGGGTTACAATGAAGCTCTTTTTTCAAACAGTGTCTGCACTATATGATCATCTTTGAAGGTGATAGTCTACAATGAAAGTATCTTATCTAAGGCAGAGATGGTGTTCTACAAAAAAAAAATGCCCATCCTCGGATTCTGATGCAAATTATTGGTTCTTCATTTTGAGCATCTTTCCTTTTAAACTGGGATGTTGGAAATTAAAATCCATGCTGCAGAGGGATCAGGAAAATACGTAGGTTTGTCTACATGAGTGTCTTTCTTGGGCATCTTAAATATCATAATGAGCATGAATTCTTGCTGATTTGGGGCCCAAACATTTTAAAAGGGCAAAACATTGTTAAAGAATGTATTTATTATGATGCAGTTACTCTAGAATTATTAACATGTCTGCTCTGGCAAGTTTTAATGAATAAATTGAAGAAGAAAGGCATAAGAGCCGAGGTGGCGCAGTGGGTAGAGGGCAGTACTACAGGCTACTTCAACTGACTGCTAGCTGCAGTTCAGCAGTTCAAATCTGAGCAGGCTCAAGGTTGACTCATCCTTCCATCCTTCCGAGGTGAGTAAAATGAGGACCTAGATTGTTGGGGGCAATAGGCTGATTCTGTAAATTGCTTAGAGAGGGCTGTAAAAGCACTAGGAAGCGGTATATACTGTATTTTTCGGAGT
>JANHFK010003051.1:132936-144527 GCA_036250565.1 Sibynophis collaris | reverse complement strand
AGGCCCGAAAATCAGCTGACCGATGTGTGAATGCACGCTGCAGCTGAGCTATGGCAATGCTCGTGTGCCCACCAATATGGCTCCGCGTGCCACCTGTGCCATAAAACTAGGGCATTCTTAATCCAGGAATTTGCTGTATATACGTACGTTTGTGTGGGTGTGTGTGAATACTAACATTGTGGGCTCCTACACATTCAGCGTTGGCTGTGGGATATCCTTTCCACTGCACTAAGTATTGCAATCTCCCCTTAAAATATCTTGAATCCAATATCTTCTTGATTTCATAGTGTTCCTTGCCCTCCACTACATGGGAGGTGGAGTCTTCTCTTCGATATGCCTTAATTTAGAGCCTCGAAATTGTTTCAACAAGCTACAATGGAACACTGGGTGGACTGGCCTGAATACCTTCGGTGTAACCGTAATTCCATTGTATATACACACACACACACACACACACACACACACACACACAAAGAGGCTCATTTCATACACAGGATAGGATATATTATATAAATGAGAATTGTTTCCTATTAATGGCCAGTTGTATGACTATTACTGGTAGGTTTGTTTTCAACAAAAGTTCTGTTAAAAATAAATTCATGCTTCTTGGGTTTGGGTTGTTAAAGTCGAAGAGATTCTTGGTTCTCAAGTAGAGAAACACCCATGAGAAGTATTACAGTATTAGTTCATGCCAATCCGAAGTCCATAGAGCATAACTTAAAAGTCAGAGCTTTCATAGATGAGCAGATGTTTACTGCAAATATGTCAAAATCTGAAGGGCTTCTAAGAATATCTGCGCTTTGGGCTTCAGGCTCTCGCTCCTGTTGACTCTTGGCTACTCTTCTTGAGCCGCTTATCATTGTACTTCAGGTGGATAGATTTCAAATGGCAACTTGCTCAATTTTCCAAGGTTTGTAAACCTCAACATGTTTGCAAAGCAACAAGCTTTAGTAACTTGCTAAAGTTAGAGATTAACTGCAGAATAAGATTGAACAGGGCTACGCTATAGGTTTTCAGGTTTATAGATTTTAAAGAGTGGAATAACATCAGGAATTTGAGGTATCAAAGTTGGTTTCATAATAGACTTTTATGAAGCTGGTTAAACGAGATGAGCTCAGATATTAATTTATCCATAAAAGATAAAATTATGGGTTTGCTTTTTGATGTTGCTTGTGGCTGATACATGAATTTCAGTGTGAGTTTCCTGGTGTGTGTATTCATAGAAAAGCTTGACTTTTTTCAATACATCCTTGAACTAATGTATTTAATATGTAGCTTCTGCAAAACATTCCCAAGACAGTTCACAGAATATCAGGGAGTAATCATTATTGTCCACCCATTAACACCATAAGCAAAAGTGCAAAAACGAATTATACACTGAATCTTAAAACACGTTTTGTTGATTGGAGTGACGTGATAACTTTGTTCAAAGTTGAACTTGCATTTAGCTTCAACACCCCCCCCCCCAAGCAGAGATGATACATAATGTGGGGTGTTCTCCTGAATTCACAGTTCCTGCTTCAAGAGCAAGTGGCAGCTGTGGCCGGGAGAGCATTTGCACAATTATGTCTTGTACACCAGATGGGGAAACAATTATACCTTGGACACTACTAGACCAGGAAACATTGCTTAAAGTCACTTGTGCCTTACCCAGCTCTCCACTGGCTATTGCAAGATGCTTTACATGGGACTGCCACTTGAAGAGCATTTGGAAGCTTTAACTAGTCCAGAATGCAGCAGTATGGACAGTACTAGTTGCCCCATGTTATCTCTATGTAACGCTGAAACTTTGTCAATTGCACTAGCTCCCAATAGGCTTCTGAGTGCCATTTGTGATGGTTGTCACTTTTGAAGCTGTACAGAGCATGGGTCCAGGTTCCTTCTGAGACCACAACTCCTGATAGTTTCTGACCAACAGACTGAGCAGAGTGATCAAACTTCAGATCCAATTGGTGAAGCAGTCTTTCGATGAGATTTCATAGCATGCCTTCTTTGTCATAGTGCCTGTTTTTTTGAAACCACCTCCCTCTGAGATATGGGCAGTCCTGACCCTGCTGGCCATCCACAGGGCTGTAAAGACCGCTCTGTTCCTGCATGCACTGGGATCAGGGTATGGATGGAGTTCTGATATACCGTGTTTCACCAAAAATAAGACTGGGTTTTATATTAATTTTTGCTCCAAAAGATGCATTAGGGCTTATTTTGGGGAAAATATGGCACTAAATGTGTCCACCTGGCTGACGATGTTAACTGGGGCTTATATTTGGGATAGGGCTTATATTACAAGCATCCTGAAAAATCATGCTAGGGCTTATTTTCCGGCTGGGTCTTATTTTCAGGGAAACACGGCAGGGGTAGGTCTCTGACTTTAATTTAAGGTCTGCAACTGCTAATGCTATTGATTGTATGCCTTTTTTAATAGTTATGGATTGTGATTGTTTTTGTTTGCCACCCAGAGTGTTTGGGGTGACCATGTAAATATGTGAAATCAATTTTTTAAAAAAGAGATACATTAATTAAATTTATAAATGATTTGTTTCATATGCAGTGCTTCTGTCATAACCTCTAACTGAGCAAAATCATAAGGCAACAGTTTTTGAACCAAGGTACCTTTTGAAAAGTTGTGGTTGCGTCAGTGCTACTGGCTTCTGCTGCTGTTGCAAACATGTGATATTCATTTTCAATAGTCCATGACAGTTTCTCAGACAGTCTCACAATCTCTTTACTCCCTCCTCCACCGAGCAGCAGCCATTTACATGCATGCTGGGAAGGAAGGAAGATTTCCAAGGCTTCCTGCCAGATCTCTACAAGGAAACTCAGTGGGGAAGCTGGCAGGAAGTCGGACGTCGTTCCTGCTCCCACTGCTTTTTTGCCCACCCTTGGTTTCTCAGTTTCTCTGTTTAGGTGAGGAAACATCTCTGAAATGATGATCCAATGGGGCATGGGATGTCTATTGTCATTAGTAGTGAACAACAGAACACAGAAATTCATGGGATCAATAAAACAGCCATAATTGCCTCATGTATTCTGTTAATTTTATTGCCAAAGTACCAACCATATGGTATATTTCAGATTTGTATTATTCAGTCAACCTGTTCAATCTAATATCTGCATACTACCAATTTTTAAATTCAAGAAAGTTAGTGTTTGTGAGTATTTATTGTCTTACAGACCAATTTTAAATGACATTGTTTCCTCCATTAGACTATGTAGAATTGGCAGGTAGCAGCAAAATTAGGCCTGGTTAATAGTTGGATGGCATACCATCAGGGAATGCCAGGGCTATAGGGTAGATTAATAACTTGAATACATTCCAGAAGATGACGGTAGCAAACTATTTCTGTATTCTTCCCACGAGAATTGCATGGCTGTGTCCATTTAGTCTTCAGGAGCTGAGGTTGACTTGGTCTGAATCCAGAAATGAAGCTAGGAAAAACAACCAATGGAAAACAATCGAAGTCAGATGGGTTTTGCAGAATTATTTATATATATTTGCATTATTAATCATTTATAAAATGGGATTTGGGGTAAAGTAGACTTTTGCTAAAATTATGTTTACTTCAGCACACAATGTAAGGCAAAGTAAGTTGTTTGCAGTGTCTTGCTGTTTTAAACATATTCTGAATCACATAAGAAATCACATGAATATAAATTATTAACAGTTTAACCGGCAATACGAATCAAAGAAAGATAGCTCCTGGATGACCAGATGAGCAAATGAACTATCCAACATACAAGTAATAGAGGCTGATTGTAAAACAGCTGTCACTTTTGGTTAGCAGCTGTAGAAGAAGGAGGATTGATGTCCCTAATTAATGTAAAATTGGTATGTGCGTGGGTCTCAATTTGCATCTGGAGGGGTCTAGGTGACCTTAAGCTGTCTGCATATAGATTGGAGAAGTTTCTATATTGAAACTTGTTCTGCTTGGAGAAATGTTAGAAGACAGGACAAGAAGAAATCAATCAAGGGGAAAACCAACCTAGAACTAAGGAAAAATTTCCTGACAGTTAGAACAATTAATCAGTAGAATGACTTGCCTTCAAAAGTTGGGGGTGCTCCAGCACTGGAAGTTTAAAAAAAAGAGATTGGACAACCATTTATCTGAAATGGTGTAGGCTCTCTCCTCAGACTCCAGAGGCTTTTTGGAATCTGGGGAGGGCGAAAGTGGCTTTCCCCACCTACCCTGGAGACCCTCTGGAGGCAGGAAATGGCTCATTTGCTGACTTCCGGTGGGACCGGAAGGTCCTTTTTTCACTCTCCCCAGACTCCAGAGGTTTTCTAGGAGTCTGGGGAGAGTGAAAACGGCCTTCCCCACCACCAGAGACCCTCCAGAAGCCGGAAACAGCCTGTTTGCCAACTTCCAATGGGACCGGAAGGCCCGTTTTTCGCTCTCCCCAAGCTCCAGAGGCTTTCTAGGAGTCTGGAGAGGGTGAAAACGGCCTTCCCCACCCCGCCCAGAGGACATCCAGAGGCTGGAAACAGCCTGTTTCCTGACTTACAGTGGCCCCAGAAAGCCCAAAAATCAGCTGGCTGGCACTCACATGCTCACTGCAGCTGAGCTGGGGCAACGCTCGCGTGCCCACTGATATGGCTCCACGTGCCACTGTGGCACACATGCCATAGGTTCACCATCATGGGTATAGGGTGTGTGCTTGAGCAGGGGGTTGGACTAGAAGACCTCCAGGATCCTTTCCAAGACTTGTCATTCTGCTCCTTGGAGAAGTCAGAACTACAGAGTCAGAGGCGCTCGAAAAACGCATGGATGATGCATGGCTGATCCCTATTGCTTAGCTTGTCAGGCTGTACTTGGAGTGCTTACATGAGGCAGACGATGTACAAACAGCATTTTGCAAGACCTGGCGAACCTAATTACCATCTGCCTTCCTCCCTGTGCCTTTTGCAATAGAAATAAAAATGTTCAGGCTGTAGCTTGTTTGAAAGGGGGGGGGGAATGTAAATGGTACCGGGAAACTAAATCAAACATGCCCTTGTAAACTATGATAGGTGGAAAGGCCCTTTCTGTGGTGTCACTGACCTTTGACGTGCCATTCAGGGATTATTTTACAAGAAAACATAGCCTTGGGAAACTGCCCTCCATCCCAAAATTTCTCACCAATAATTCAGCAGTGACAGTCGGCTTTCCTGCTTTTAACTCTTTCCGTTGCAAAAGCCCTAATGTATTTCCCAACTAAAATAGAGGGGTTTTGGGTCTCCCCTGTTTCTGTTCCTTTCCTAGACTTGAAAGCTTCAGAAGGAAAACTACTCTAAAAATCTGGCCCTATGTTTAATAGGAATGCTCCCTGTCTTTGTTCAGCCAGAAGGATGAAGCAAAGAAGCTTTAACCTTAAAATAGGAATTTCCTTGTATATTTCCCACAGAGTCTATTTTTCTGATTGAAGAGATGGGAAATAATTCTTATAGCTGTTTTGGCAGTCCTTTCCTATTAAGGGGATGAGATGCCAACTACTCAAAACATTATGTTTGAACAAACTCTTCTTAACTATTTTTTTATTCTGACAACATATAATGTGTTTGTGAGGAATGGATGCTACCTATGTCTCAGAAGACTTTTGAAACCTCTGTGTTAGAAGGCCTTCAGAAAATAGAGTTTGCTACAGCAAGAGTTAGCATTGGACCCTGTCACAAATCAGACAATTGTAGAATGGGTTTTCTTTTATGTTAGCCATTCAAGAAATCCAGTGTCATATAGGACAGTGCTATTTGTATTATAAGGTTATGTTAACAGAATCTTGCAAGTGTGAATGTACTCCTTTCTTTTATCTTGTGAGAACTGGGGAGAATTTTTCTGAGGTGTTTACTCAGGTTACGTTCCTGTCTTGGATTCAGTTTTCTTTTATCTGACTTTATCTTGCTAGCAGATCTTCCTGTTCCCCAAGGCCATTCCTTCTGTCCTCTATGGCTAGAGGACTGAGACTAATCCATATTAGTAGGATCATACCTATTCATCAATTACATTAACTGGCTTCTCGATGCATAGAGTTGGAAGGGATCAATTGTCTCATTAAATTCAAATACAAATGTTAGGAATTGTTTTTTTAAAAATTAAAATATTATGCTAGTTGGCCCTGTTTGATTTTACAGGTAGTCCTTGATTTACAGTAGTTCATTTAGTGACTGTTTGAAGTTATAACGGCACTGAAAAAAGTGACTTAGGACCATTTTTCACACTTAAAACCATTGCAGCATCCTCACAGTCAGCGGTGAAATCTGCCCGGTTCTATACAGTTCTCTGAACCAGTAGCGCTGGCGGTGGGAGGCTCCGCCCACCCATCGGGACATCATTATGTCCCATTTTTAACCATCTGCGCATGCGCAGATGTATGTGCGAGCATAGCGCTCGCGTACTCCTGCACAGAAGCACACCCCAACCAGTAGCAAAGGTAAGTAGATTTCAGGGCTGCTCACAGTCACATAATCAAAATTTAGATCCTTGGCAACTGGCTCGTATTTATGATGGTTGCAATGTCCCGGGATCTTGTGATCCCCTTTTGCGACCTTCTGATAAGCAAAGTCAATGGGGAAGCCAGATTCACTTAACAACCTTGTCACTAACTTAACAACTGCAATGATGGCAAGAAAAAGTCGTAAAATGGGACAAAACTCATTTAACAAATGTCTCCCTTAAAAACAAAAATTTGGGGCTCAATTGTGGTCGTAAGTCGAGGACTACCTGTAGAGGTGACACTGCCACCAATGCATAGGGAGAAGATTCCTCTTGCTAATGTCGTAGTCCAATTGGGTGTGAGAAGTATTTTGGATGTTTGAATTTTTACTTTGGAAGCATTCCACAAGAACCGTTATGTATGTTACCCAGATTTTTTCCTTTCTGGATTCATTTTTGATAGATTTGGTAGCCTTCCAGCATTTAGCAACATGAAAGGAAATAGACACAAATACTGAATGCTGCCAGTTATCTAGTCACTCCATTTGCAGAGTTTAATTATGTTCATATAATGCCCTTATCCTATTTAAGAAATATGTTGATGTGCAGAAAAATACAAAGAAATGGCAAAACTCTTTTCCTTAACGACTCGTCAGAAAAGTGATAAGAATATGAATACTTTTCTCTTCAGAACAGGGATACGAATATATAATAAATGTATCATAACTTTAGCAGTTGAAATTAAGATTGTGGTAGCTAAGTCACGCAATTCTGGGTTTAAAACATTTCTTCTTTTGGTTCATGTAGTTGATAGAAAAGAAGGAAGGTTAGGAATCAGTGTAATCATTACAGCCTATATATAAAATGGTGAAAAACTTAGAAGCATCATCAGAATGTAATTTAGCACCTAAAACAGCTTCAGAGAAGGCCTTTTAAAACCACCACAGAACAAATCAATATCTGGAAGATAAACCTGGATTATGCTGAAAGTCATTCAAAATGTTTTGAACCGGCTTTTTTTGCAGGTTTAAAAAAAAGCTTCAGAGGAAGATATATTGGTAGACATTATCATAAGAGAATGGTATCCCACATTTCATCTGGAAGTACCTTGAACATTTATGCTTGGAACAATGTTTTATATTGTATGAGAGTCATATATATATGACAGTTCTTATGGTGCATAGAATGTATCTTTCAGATGGACAAGATGCTTTCACAAAGAGACAGCTGAGGGGGGAAAAGAGTTCATCATTAATGAACAATTTAGGATCCCCCCCCCAAAAAAATACTTCAATAGTAAGACATGTTGCTAATAACTCCTGAGCAATAGAACTTTGATATAAGAGAATATTGTCCTTTAAGCTCCTAGTTTTTCAGGAAGAGCTGTATGCCAAAGGGATAAATGAAGGCCAAGAACTTCCCTCAGTGTTCAGAATTACTCTTGAGAATGTACAGCCTGTCAGAGGGAGCTACATATACCAGATGGCAGTGACAATAAAAGATCTAATAGTATATGAGGTCACAGTCTGGTTCATTGGGTTTTTTTTAAAAAAAAATCAGAATAACATCCAATCAGAAACAGCAATGCAATATCCTTCCTTATGTAAAAAGATGACATGTTTATGACCTTCCCTCTGTGACAAACTGCAAATGCACATGACTCAGTGGTGTTTGTTTTCATAGGAGCTTGATACCTTTGGCTGTGCCTCAGCATTTGAAAATGAACTTTGACAAGCCTAGGAATTTATTTATTTATTTGAACAGTTTGAATGGATATCCAGCTTACAAAATGCAACTCTGGGTGAGTCAAATAGGATTCAGAACCAAAGATGTTAAACAATAAGAATGAGAACATCACAATTAAAATAGCAAAAACATGAGACCCAAAACATGACATATTCTCATCCTGTGCCAGTTCTTCAGATGGTTCCCTCCAAAATCCTAACTCACTTCTTGAGGAGAAAAAAAAAACTTGCTAAAGTTTTAGGGAAGGGCAAGGGGCTTTTTAGGGTTCACAGGTATAATATCTGCATAAGTACAGCCCAAGTCAAGGCCATTGTTGTCTCTTCATTCCAGCCAGAGACTGAGGTCTCAGTGAAATCATATGTCACTCAGAAACAACATCAGGTTCCCTTTGGAAGCTAGCTGGATCTATCCAGTGCCAGGCTAGATCAGATGAATGCTTTTCTCCTTCCTTGTGGAAAATAGGTGCAGAAAATTCCAGAGCCAACTTTAAGGGATCTGACCACCACAAGGAATTCATGGGTACATCCCCCATGTTATGGTCTTGCTGGTCTTGTCTTCTGATGATGATGACAAGGAGGAAAGAGAACCAGGGGCATCTAGGGATAGTGGTCCCAGAAGAGGGGATTCCAGCAATGTTGAAGCCAGTGATCCTGTTCTGGCTGGGGAAGATCCAGCAAGCCTCAGGATTCCCTGCCTTCACCCACTGACAGTATCTCACTCTGAACTTCAGCCGTCTAGTCCTGGACAGGGGCATGCTTTAAAGATACAGCAGCAGAAGGCCAAAGTCCACAGATCAGAGGCCAAAAAGCAAGCCAGAGGAGAGTAAACAATAAGAAATATGCCTTAGCTATGCATTTGGGTAAAGGCTCAGCTTATGTTATTTAGTGGCCTCACTCCTTGAGAGAAAACACCGAGAGCTTCTTTTTAAACCTAGCTGTGACATGTTTACAATGCTGTGCCATGCTTTGAACTCAGAATCTTAGAATAGAATAGAATTCTTTATTGGCCAGGTATGTTTGGACACACAAGGAATTTGACTTGGTGCTTATGCTCTCAGTGTACATAAAAGAAAAGATACATTCGTCGAGAATAATAAGGTACAACACTTAATGATAGTCATAGGGTATAAATAAGCAATTGAATCATATTAGGAAACAGTCAATATAAATTGTAAGGGTACCAGCAAGGTTACAGTCATGTGGGAGGAGATGGGTGATAGGAACAATGAGAAGGTTAATAGTAGTGCAGACTTAGTAAATAGTTTGACAGTGTTGAGGGAATTATTTGTTTAGCAGAGTGATGGCGTTTGGGGAAAAAACTGTCCTTGTGTCTTGTTGTTCTGTGTGCAGTGCTCTATAGTGTCGTTTTGAGGGTAGGAGTTGAAACAATTTATGTCCAGGATGTGAGGAGTCTGTAAATATTTTCACAGCCCTCTTTTTGACTCATGAAGTATACAGGTGGAAGACAGGTTGGTAGCAATTGTTTTTTCTGCAGTTCTAATAGTGTGGGTTATTAACTGCATGGTAAAAATGAGAGCTAGATAGGAAATACTCATTCTTCTTCTCTTTGACTGTGGCCTTCACAAGGGCTACCAGATTTGGGTTGCAAAAATCTGGATGATTGCAGATGGTAGCAAACAGAGAGAGAGAGAGAGAGAGAGAGAGAGATAATATGGCAAGAAAGAATGTGTGTGTTTCTATATAACTTTACTGCTATGTGAAGGTCATTCAGATCTTTGCAGCCTTAATCTTGTTCCTTTTCCCTTCACTTTTCTTCAGACTGACAAATGTAGACGTATATTGACCAGGATGACACCTATTTCTGTCCCCTCTAGAAAATGCAAAAAAATCACAGTCACTCTTCTACTGTCATCTGCTTTCCAATAACATTTTATCTACTTCATCTGTTTTTTCCCCCTATTTTAGTTGCAAAAGGCTCATTTTGTCTTGGTCGGCTGCCCTATACTTGTTTTTTGCAGTAAATCCTCCTTCTGAATTTTCATTGTTGTTAGCACCAGTGTTAGAGTGAATAATATTGGAAATAACACTGAATGTTTAGGTGTTAATATCCTCCAAACAGCAGCTGCAAGGACCAATCTGACACATTATTTTTCTTCTTCTTTTTCCCTGACACATCATCTGACAATTATGCAGAAGCAATTGTGGTTGTCTTTGTCTAAAAATGTATTTAAAGAAGCCCCATTGCTGTTTTAAGAGTCACTGAAATGTTTTATTAGAAGAGTTAAAAACAGTTTTATAGAGTCTTCCTTGTGCCATTATATTGTAGAATTGTAACAGAAGGCTTCTGCTTCTTCTTTTTGGTGGCCTTATATTCTTGACCGTACATAATCCTTGTAGCATCAATTGCTAGCAATAATTGGGGCACTCTTACCAGAAAAGCAAATGGAAAAATCAATGAACTCTGTGACACAATCAAGAAAGTGTGACTTCCAAAGACTCTATAGAGGCGACTGAAAGGATATACATCCTATTATGAAATATTATAGACCTCTTCCCACCCATCTGGATATTATTGCGCCAAGCGAAATGCAGAATTTACTTTAATGCGATATTTTTAAACCCATTTACTGCCTGGAAGTTGTGAATTAGTAATGGAAAGCTGAATGCGGGATTTCAAAGTCGCAGTTTTCTTGCAACTATGTGCTATTTTTATCCCAATAAGTTACCCTAACCCAGTAAACAAAAGCTGTGTGATACGCACACCATTGACGAACAAGCTCCGGCTTTTGTGCTAGTGTGGTTTATGAGCAATTTCTAGACCCCCCAAAGGATGTGTAGTAGCTAATTAATGCAGTCTCTCCCCTCCACTTCCCCCTCCAAAAAACAGGCATATTGGCAGGCTGGCTTTATTTGTTCAGGGATTTTTTACTTAGAACGCTGAAAGGAGGCTGATCTATAAAGTGAATTCAGGAAGACTACACAGATGCGTTTTCAGGGCGTTTAATACTTCATGTCCTTCAAATACACGTGAGGGTACCAAAAGCAAAGAATTAG
Source organism: Sibynophis collaris (assembly GCA_036250565.1). Taxonomy (NCBI): domain Eukaryota; kingdom Metazoa; phylum Chordata; class Lepidosauria; order Squamata; family Sibynophiidae; genus Sibynophis; species Sibynophis collaris. The sequence goes on along the minus strand of JANHFK010003051.1, from coordinate 133,363 downwards.
AAAGAAAGAAAACCAACCCTCAACTTTTACCACTTTTCATCTCATCTATACTATTTTGGAAAAATAGAAGGGGTTGCTCTCAACAAATATTAATGAACGTGCATGAAACCTTCCTTCTCCAAGTCTTATTAATGTCTTTATTTAATGCCCTGCGCCTCTTCTGTTAAGAGCTTACCCTAGGAAACTAACAATAAAAATAGAATATGAACAGATTTCAAATAAAAGAGTTAAAACTTGGACTACTTCCTTTACCCAGCTAGTGATTCACAAACACAGCCAAAGCTTAAAGACCTGGTTCTGCCAGTTGGCTTGGGGCACTAATGGAGGAGTTTTACATGGGATTGATAGATTAATAATAGATCCCACCTCCCCCACTTCTCATCCCACTCCCCTACTTCCTTCACCCAGCCAGTGATTCACAAGCACA
>JANHFK010003051.1:74798-86630 GCA_036250565.1 Sibynophis collaris | reverse complement strand
TTCTTTGTTTTTCTACGGCTCTGAAATTTTGGATTATTATTGACGGACTAATTAATTCTGCGCGTTTTGCCATCTCCAGTGAGTACTGATAACAGGTTTGAATTCTGGCCAAATCTATATCTGTATTGTGGCACAAAGGGTTTTCTTGTTTCTCATGGACATTTATTAGGAGTAAAACTGTAGTCTTTGTTAAAAGTGTGTGTGTGCGTCATTTCATAGTGTTTTCTGTTGCTGGGACACAACACGAACCAGTAGAAACCCACCATTGGTTTCAGATGATTCTGTGTTAGTTAAAATCCTGACATTATTGTTTTTTTGGGAATTTTTATAAACAAAGTTTTTGTCTTATAAAAAACACAAATAACTGTTTTCACTTCAGGCCTTTTGTAATTAATGTACGTTATGTATTTAATGACTCCAATAAGTCATGGTAGGCATTCATGCTTTAAGCTATCAGCCCACACATTTTATACTGGAGTCAGTTGTCATTTATTACTTGGAGCATTCATGGTTTAATTTCTCCCTTTTACTAAAAACATGAAATTTAATGTGTTGAAATTAATATGAATAGTTTCTTGCCGGCTTTGATGTACTGTGCTTAGTAGCCTATCCTGAACTAAGATGAGTTTTAATTCAGATAATTAAATCAGGGGTCAAAGGTTAAGATTAGATTTATGCATTGATCATGTGCTTGTAATTTATGATCACACAGATAACTAATGTCTGGGATGACTCCAGAAGTATCCAAAAGATGAAGATTAACAAGGAAAGCCTGTGTTATCTTACATGCAACAGGTTTACAAGGGTATCTGCAATCAATGTAGGGTTAATTATGACTTGTGTTGTACAATATCTTTGGCACTTTTACAAAATTAAAATTGAGCATATATGTCCCAAAATAATGCTTAGTTATTGATGAAGCTATTTATGCATTTTTAAAGGTATGATACATGATCCTTACCTCCTTACACCACAGAGGGAGTATTGATTATGATTTTATTTCAAAAATTGTCATGAATTTGTTTTTGGGGAGAGCTGAAATATGCTTAAAATTGGTTTCATTTAAATGATTATTTAAAGGAAGGTCAATGTTTAGAAGAAGTAATGTATCTCTGTTTTTCTACTAGTTAAATCACTGTCTAACATACAGGTGTCACATTGCTGTTGTGTGATGTTACGACATTTTTCCCCTTCACAGAGCTGCTCATAACCCTGCTCATGATGCATCCAGCCCATGGCCCACCAGTTTGACACACCTAGTCTAACACAACCTTGCCTGCTTTAAGAAGTATGGACTTCAACTCCTAGAATTCCCCAGCCAGCATGGGGAATTTTGGGAGTTAAAGTCCATGTGTCTTAAACTGGCCAAGGTTGTGTTAGACTTTGCTGCTACTCACCCCAAACATCAGTCATCTTGACAAAGGGGGAAATGACAATGGGAAAAATAAACTTACATAGAAAACAGAATTTGCTCAGAGCTTTAGATCACATAGAAGCCTACAAATATCCTACATACATATACAGTATGTGCACAAGTAGGCTTTGTTAAGTTTGGGGTGATAAGAAGAACTCAGGACACTTGCAGCGGTTAACTCGTTTATTTAGCTCCAGTAATAGCAATGAATACAAACTGCGCGGCAGCTCCTTTTAAAGGGAGCGGTCCGTGGCTTCAGCCACGGATGCGCACTTAACTTTCCCGCTCTTGTGAACGGCTCCTGATTGGTTCCTGTGCCAGCCAATCCAATATCTAACAGGCTTCTTCTGTCCATGGCCTGAAAAGCTCTTTAACATTGATAGGGAATATGACCCCACTCATCATGTGGATAATACTGTATGTCAGAATAACTTAAATGATTTCATTTCATTTCATTTCATTTATTAGATTTATATACCGCCCTTTTCCCTTTCGGGACTCAGGGCGGTGAACAGGCGTCAGTAAAATATCATAAAACATCAGAATTAATAAAAGTAAAAAAGTATTAAAAATTAAAACTTTTAGGAGGCCTGTTCTTAAACTAGCTAAAACCTTAAATAAAAATGTTAAAAACTAAGAACATTAAAAAGCTACGCCAGGCCGGCTGCACGGAATAGGTGTGTTTTCAACGATCAAAATGATCAAGTAAAGCAAGATTTCTTAAGCTATTATTTGGGACAGTCACTTATTTTCAGCCCAATCCATGTCAAAGTGTTGATGTGGAGAACAAAAACATATTTCTTTTTAATAGGACTGAAGTATTAGATATGTTCACCATTTTGAGTTTTATATAAAAAGGTATGATAAAATAATAATCATCAATCAACATCACTGGATTGTTAGGATCTGTCATCAGCAAAAAACCCTCTAAATTCTATGGTAAATCTTCTCCTGGAAATTAGTAGCAATATTTAAGACACCTGCTGCAATGGATTTTATTATGTCTTACAATTATAAAACAACTTTCATAGCTGCATGATGTGATCCATACAACCCCCTCCCACCCATTCAGGGGTGAAATCCAGCAGATTCTGACAGACTTTGGAGAACCGGTAGCGGAAATTTTGAGTAGTCTGGAGAACTGGCAAATGCCACTTCTGGCTGGCCCCAGAGTGGGGTGAGAATGGAGATTTTGCAATATTCTTCCCCCAGGAGTGGGGAGGGAATGGGGATTTTGCAGTATCTTTTCCCTGCCACAGCCACCAAGCCACGCCCACCAAGCCACACCAGGTCACAGAACCGGTAGTAAAAAAAAATGGATTTCACCATGGCCCCCATTAGTATACAAATAATATTTTCTGACTTGAAATAAAGAATTAGGTAACTACTTTAAAAACAAATTGAGTATCTGTTCCTGCTCACAAGTGTTTCTAATTTGTATTAAGAAATGCCTGCTGGGGCAACAATTTCTGCTCTGAAACATCTTCAGATGTCATGGATTAACAAGGAATGATGTGTTACCCCATATATACCATAGGCTTGCAAGGGAAGTTGCAATCAATGTAGGGTTAGTAGATCTAACCATTTAAGAAACAAAGTTCATACTGTACATCTTTGTTTTCCATCTATATAGGCTAAGTTAGGAAGGAATGCAGAATCGTAAACTCTCAAGAGCCTGAGAGTGTTTATTAATTTATTTGAAAGTAACAACACAGGGAATGCAAGTACCTTCACACTCTTACCAAAGTAACTTGTTGCAGATATCTAAAGCCAGTTGAAGAGGAAGCAAGGGAGTAACTAAATAAAATTGTGTCCAATTGATGAAACCTTATAATTAAATCTAATTCTAATTAGAATCTGCACACTCTCAGTCCCATCAGCTAAGGAATGACAATTGATGAGGGCAAGGAGGTGTGCCTTCTCTGCCATAGTGCTGCCTTCTGGATCACCCACCCTGTGAGATTAGGATGGCCCTGACCCTACTGGTCTTTTGGAAGGCCTTGAAGACCTGGCCTGTGCCTGGAGCTCCAAGGATATGGAGGACCTCGTATCTTGGTGATGCTGACACTGATGAATTATAATACCTCATAGCTGCTATTCGTATTTAATTTCTTTTTGTATCATGTTTTAATTGTATTTATGATTGTTTGTTGCTCATAGTCATTGGTTAGAGATGGGTGACTATATTAATTAATTAATCAATACCTTCTCACATGCACGCCAATATGTAGTCCTCCAAATATTGCTGATGGTCTGAAAATAGTAAAGTAACTCCAGACACTGCTGCCAATAGAGAAGGATGCGGAAGACATAGGTTCAGCAATACCTGTGGTGGTATTCAGACGGTTCTATCCGGTTCGGGCAAATCAGTAGCGGTGGCTGCGGGAGGTTCCGCCTACCTGCCCGGATGTCATCACATCCTGTTTTTGACACTGCACATGTGCAGAAGGTCCTGTGTGTGCGTGGAGGTGGCACGTGCGCTCACATTTGTGAATTGGTAGTGAAGGTAGTGAATACCATCCCTGACCAATACCCAGTGGACCATGTGTTGTATACCTGTAGTAGATGATGCTTCAGGGATTATGAGAATTGAAGTCCAAGTTGATGAAAGCTTGTGCAGATGGAAAAGATCTAGGTGAGGCAAAGCTATATAATAACTATATGTATTATCCCAAATTATGTTGTAGGATTTTTTTTTAATTTTATGCTCCTTTGTATTTGGGCAAAGGGGAGTATGGTGTTGATTGTTTTATACTTTATATCATTTTTTGTTTCCATTTTGATGCATGGCTTCCTTAAAAACAAGAAAAAATGGAAGATGAAAATACTGTGCAGATATAAATAAACTAAGCACAATGGATAAAGAAAGGAAATGGACCGCATAGGAAAGTAATTTCCCTTCATTGGGAAATCACAGTCATCAGAAAAGTTGTATAGGATAAACCTGTGGATGCTTCTTCAAATTTAAACATAACTCAGTACAAATACGTAGCAGGTGTACAGATATTGTGTACCAGGTGACACAATAACCATTCATATATGCAATCTGTTATCAGTTGTTGTCCTCACTGATCATTTGGCTGAATATACTTAACTCAGCAGTGGCATGTCTGTTTCCATGGTGCCGATTAGCCTCTAAGGTTGCATCTAAGGCAATTTAGAAAAGCTGGAATGGTAGGAATTCTCTCAGCATGCAGACATTCGACGGAAAGCTCTAGCCCAGGACTGAATTGAGAGGCATACTTTTATATGCATGTTGGGGGCAGCCAAAATGCAAAGTGTGGAAATTGAGGCTCTAAGCTACATGAGGCTCTGTTAAAGACCATCTAAACAGCGGTGTCAAATGGCGGCCCGTGGGCCGGATGTATCTTGCGTAGGCCACACCCACCCCAGCTCCGTGAAGGGAAAAATGTTGCAATACGTCATATGATGGCAATGTGACATGGCAAATTTGACACCCGTGACCTATCAACTTCAAATGGTCCACGGTATAGTGGTCTGAACACTTATGGGCATGCCTAAGGAAGTCCATGGATATGATAGAATGTGTGGATGACCTTGGGGAACAAGGGGAAGAGATGCTGCCATGAAACAATCAGACAAGAGACAGGAGCCTCTGATGTCTTAATGATCAAAGAAAGATCTCAGGAAGGACTCACCCTATTGGATCAGCCAGTTAAAGGGGGTGGTGGGACGTTTGTACTTTCAATAAAATAGAATTAGCTTATCTTGTGTTTCCCATCTGTTAGGTTTAACTGGAAGGGCTTTTGTTTGGTGAGAGGCACTGTTTGCCAGTTTGCTTCCACGTGCAATCCAAGGTGCTAGTTGTTGTCTTTTAGGGACATAGGGCCTGGTTAATTGAGGTACTGTCTGTTCCATAGTATCTACCTCGCTGAATCAGTCTTCCAAGGGTCAAATGCTCTGGGTATCTTCCATTAAACAATGCTAACTTTCTGGATTGCAGAAGCACACCTTCTCTGTAGAAGCACCTGCCCTCTAGAATATGATATCCACTGAGATCCATCCTATTGAAATGTCCAAGGGCCTTGAAGACCTGGCTCGTCACCAAGGCCCTTGAGAGTTAGACACTGTACAAAGTAATAAATAAAATAAATAAACGGTGTACCTGAACCTTCAATTGTTTTTCAAGTTCCTATACAGCTTGGTCCTTGCATGTTACCATTCACTGAAGCATCTGGATATGATCCAGCTATGGACATCAATCACTCCACTTCTAACTTTTCATAAATTTTGGGCTAGGGCATATTTGATTTTGCTCTTTTCAGGTTGCTATTTCTCTCTCAAAGGAATTTATAGCTATAGTAATGCATTCTATCCTGTATCTGGACAAGAATGGTATATATTATTTCTACCCAGCCAAGAAGATGTTGAGTAGTCATTGCTCTAGAAGATGGAAGTAAATTTCAGAACTTTCCCGATCGCTTAGAGAAATGAGCCGAAACTAACAGAATAAAATGAACAGTTCTTAATTTGGAAAACAAAAATAAAACAGGAATGGGTTGGGGAAGTATCTAGCTTAATAATAGTACTTGTGAAAACAATTGGAGTGGTGGTTGCTTTCAGATTGAATGTGAGTCATTGATTTAATGTGGCTACAAAGTAAATTAAATTCAGTCTTAAACTATATTAGGGAGAGTATAGTTTCTTTTCATATTTTGACTTAGATCAAGTATGGTACTTACATCATGAGAAATGATAGTTCTCTTTTATTCAGATATATATATATATATATAATATATATATTAAATTTCATCTACCTCCTGATTTTTCTCTAGGAGCTCAAAGAAACATGCATAATGTTCCCTCCTGACAAAAGGCAGAGAGGGAAATCTTGTCAATGGATCATCCTCCTTAACATTTTAAGGAGGAAACTATCTTCAGTCCCTGCATTCTTTTCAGGAAGAGAGCTGAAACGGGCTTTGTTCTTTTTGTGGAAACTTTGAAAGAAAAATAGTGAACGATGTTTGATGAAGATCTCTTCTTTTAGCCACATGCTGGTCTGAATGTTACATCTTTACAAGATGCGAAAGACTTGAGCTTGTGGGTTCTTGGGAGGTACTGAATGCAAAGAAGAATCAGAAATTAGAGGCAGTCCTCAACTTACAACCACAATTGAGCCCAAAAGTTATGTTGTTAAGCGAGACTTTCGTGAAGTAAAGTTTGCCTCGTTTTACAACCTTTCTTGCATCAGTTGTTAAGTGAATCACTGCAGTTGATAAGTAGTAATCCAGTTGTTAAATGAATCACTGCAGCTGATAAGTAGTAATCCAGTTGTTAAATGAATCAGGCTTCCCCATTGACGTTGCTTACCAGAAGGTTGCAAAAGGGGATCACATGATCTTGGGACACAGCAACGGTCATAAATATGAACCAGCTGCCAACTATCTGAATTTTGAAATAAAAGTATTTGATGTTTGGAAAATAATATCATTACCTCTTTGTGGTGTACATGCCTTATCAGAAAGAGAAGCATTTTGGGATGTGATACCACTAACTCCAGTTTAAATTGTTACACTGTGTAACAGGAACTTTATCGATTTTGATAGCTTAGTTGATTTAAAATGTTTGTTTAAAATTCCATATATTTCCTCCGTTGTACATACCAGTATACTGTTTCAAATTAAGCCTGTTTTTATTGCACTATTGCCAGTAATGGGAACCATCCCATTTGACTGTCATAGTTTACATTGCCCATATCATTAAAAACAGTCATGTATATAAGTCTGACTTTGACAGCCAAGAATGTGGAATTTTCTGCAAATTAAAGAAAGGAATTAAAGGCAAACAAAACTTAATCACTTTATTTCCTAGTTTATCTTGCCTTTTATTATCAATCTTCTCATTTGTGGTGCAGTGGTGGTGGCCAGTACTGGGTTCCTACCGTTTCGGTCCGGTTCTTAGAACCGGTAGTAGCAGTGGCGGGAGGCTCTGGCTACCCGCCCGGATGTCATCACCAATTCTCTGCGCATGCGCAGAAGCGCCGCACGCTCCCGTTGTGAACCGGTAACGAAGGTAAGTAGGACCTACCCCTGGTGACGGAAGAAAGCAGTAATCAATTAAAGACAAGTATGTTAATAGGAGAAGATGAAGGATGTACAGTTCCTTCAGGCTCTATTTTCTGCCATCAAAACCACTTGGCTTCCTTTTGGCTATTCTGGTGAAATACATAACCAAATTCTCCCTTTTCCAGCATTTCTAAATACAAGCAATGTATTAAGGCTAAAATACAACTTGAGCTGGTTTTCCCTTCAAACCTTTGGTTAAGCAAATTGTAATCCTTCCCTGTTGTCTTGGAAACAAAGGGCATATGTTTGGCTTCACTCGAGGTGGACAAATGTAGGAAATAAATGGCTGAGTTAAGACTGCTGTCTGATCAGAAGCAAGAGAGGACTCTTCGAACCTCCTAAGGGCAGTCTATGTTGTTGGTTTTGATCATACTTTTTACGTATATGCTGGCATAGAGTGGGATACCGGGAGTAGCTTTCTGCTCAAATCATGCTTACAAATAATCTGGAAGCCATTTGTTGAATTCCTTGAATTTTAATAAGACAATCCTTTCTAGTGGGTTCACTATTTAGTTCAGTTCAGGAGATATTCTGAGAAAGGAATTTTTCTAACACACTATGAAGTCCTATATCATTTTCTCTTAGAAGTTGTTCTTCAACTTCAAATGGTCAAGATAGTGAGGCAATGAACAGCAAATGCATCAACAGTCGGTTGGTTGGCTGAGGGATGGGGAATGGTATATTTTGACAAATCTTACTTTTGGAGTGGATTTCCTTATGGCTCTGAGAAGGTAATGATGGTGACAGGTATATTACTTTATCTTTGTTATTACAGGTTTCCAGTCTGGAACTGGTCATTCATGTTTTAGCCAGTGTTCCCTCTAGGACTGAAGAATGCTATTTGCATTTTCATTCATATGAACAGTTCTCAGTAAGAACAGAACAAGTTGCAAAATGTTGTCATAGGATCTTCCAGATTCAGAAAATGATTAGTATTATTTTGTGATTATTTCAGTTGAGGTTAATCTTAAGTATTTCTATTGAAGCCTCTACATCAGCGGTGAAATCCCCCTGGTTCTATCTGGCTCGCCGAACCGGTAGCGCTGGCTGCGGGAGGCTCTGCCCAACTGCCGGGACATCATTACGTCCTGTTTTTTAACCAACTGCGCATGTGCAGAAGGTTCTGCGCATGTGCAGAAGAGGCGCGTGGGCACATAGCTCACACGCTTCCATGCGGGAGCACACCCTAAACCGGTAGCAAAGATACGGTAAGTAGATTTCACCACTGTTCTACATCTATAGCTGTAAGTGCAAAAGCTCTTTCTTTATTGAAGTCATGCAATAGTGCGGTTACGGAAAAGATAACTGTTGTACAAGCAGCAGCAAATGATGGGCCTTACTTGGGATAGCAGTGTGGTGTATGAACATAGTAAACAAAACATCATAGACCTTTGACCTATTAAAATGTAGACCCATTGAGACATATTATCTAAGACTTCTGTAGGCCAGCAGTAAGTGGATATGTCACAGGGAAGACATATTAAATTTGAGTATTGTATCCAACTATGTTAAATATTTATTATAATAATTACATCCCTGGTTGAAAGAGAGAGTATGTACGTTAAAGCATTCCTGAACAATTAACTGCTGTGTCATATCACCTGTTGGCTTACATATAAGCCAAATTCTTGATGGAAAACTGAAGTAGCAACTTTGGACATACAATCTGTCATCTTTCATTGAAAGCAAAACTAACAATGAATTGGAAACAAAATGGATTAAGAATTGTTTTGAAGGTGATGGCTCTTTCTTGATGGTTTTTGGATTCAGTGGAGATTTCTTCCGCTAATGGTACAGAGGTGGATGTAATTTTAAATATCTTTATAGCCTGTAGATCCATGTTCTTTTCAAAACTTTGCTTTGGAAGTGATATAGTGTCAGCTGAGGATAGATTTTTTTCCCACCTCAAAATTAAATCCCTGCTGAATTTGACTACAGTAATTTGGGAGAGACAGATTAACTGGATACAAACCAGTGTTACTATAGCAAGATTTACTAATCTGCTTCAAATGCTGGATGAATATCTCAGGGTTTTTTTAAAATATTAATTTCAGTGTAATGTCAAAGGCTGCGTTTCAAAATTTCTACTCTCGGGATCCTTTATATTTATCCATATTTACCATTACAAAAAAATTAAATTGACACATTTGTAGAATATTTATTGAACATAAAAATAACAATATTTAAATCCATTAGATATTAATATAAATAAAGCATTTTATGGAAAACCCCACATTTTTAACAAATAAGAAATAATAATGAAAACAGTTACATTTTGCAATTTTCTTCAATATGTGACACATAACTTTGATTTCACAGACCCCACTGAAAAAGTCAAAATGCTGATCTAGGGGATGATGGATAAAAATTCTTATATATTAAAGAGGAATGGAGATCTCATAACCATCCAGACACAGCAGAGGACAGCAGCTGCAACATATTTCAATGCACAAATAAGTTTAATTGATTGATATTAATTGATTGATATTATGTAGGCTGACCTTTTGGAGAATAAATAAGACCTGGTGAAATAGTATGGTCTGATAAATTGATTCCAATAATGAAGAGTCCATATTTTAACCCATGTTGTTGGTATATAAAACCGGTAGGTATGATGAAATACAGGATGGCTGCTTAATCTTAGCCATGTATACCATGGAATTGGTATTGACTCCTAGCATTTTACGACTGAATATATAATTAATTTTAATACATTTGCAGCCATTTTAAATCTTTGTGATTGAAGAAGGATTAAAACACCAAATCTCATTTTAGAAGCAGATAGAGAATCCACAGTTGAAAGTGTCTTTTCACAAAATATTTCTATGTATTATTATGTAGCTCCAGGTGAGTTCATTGTTTTTCCTTATTTTATTGATGTGTTCTCGATATCTCATTAATTTTAATGCAATAGAATAAGATAGTAACATTACAACTCAGCTTTTTATTTTTACATATTTAACATGCGCTAGCAATTTCTAGAACAACAAACTTATCTAATCAACAAAACCCAAAGTCAAAGTTTAATTTTTTTTTACATTTCAAGCACAAAATCCAGGAGCAGTTTCTGGAAGTAGAATCTCCATTTTCTTTCACATCTTACACTACCTTATAATTAACTCATGGAGATGTTTTCCCCCCTGCCATACAAATTTAGACATATCCTTCTCGCTTGTTTAATTGGTACATCAGTTGTCAAAACAGGGTATTATCTGAAATGAAAATAACATTTCTAGGTAAAACATTGGTCTTAATCAGAGAAATTCTATCCAACAATGACAATTGTAATTGCATTATGGCAGGAAATCTTTAGGATTGCTCCCTCCCCCCCCCTGGTCCCCCATCCCCATCTACAAAATTAAATTCTTCACCGGATTTAACTATTTAAAAACTTCTCCTCCCCACTCTACCAGTTTCCACTTAAATTTATAAATACATCAGTTGCCTTGCTCTTTCCCAGCATACACATTGGATGGATCATTACATGTTTAAAATAGAAACAGCTCTCTATACCGTTATGGGACAATTATAGGGTTGGAAGATATTTTGCAATTCACGGATCCTGGCAGGGCATCCATGCATATGTTTCCTTGATGCCCACCCTGTTTTTTGTGGTGAGGGTAATTGTTTAAAAATACAGCTGGCATTTTCAAGGGGACAGATTGTGATTAATATTTAAGGGTGTTATTTAAATATTGCAAGGCACAACTTGAAGTAGGTCAGCGCAGGGCCACTCTGCTGTGTATAGAGTCCTTGTTACTTGCAAATTGACATATAATTCGGCACGGGTTTGTGTTCGAAAACGTATTATTTCACGGAAATGGCCACTGCAAGCTCAGACAGGAGCAGAAATCCTCTGTATATCTAAAGACAACATCTCAGCTGCTTTGTAAAGACTTAGTCATCAGTGCAGATGTAACCGACAGACCAATTTCTGTCCGTTAAAGTGACTTAACCCTGCTTTTCAGAACACGGCAGAGAGAAATTGTGATGGAGTCTTGTCGTATAGGAGAGGGAAGAGCAGGATTGTATGGTAGTTGTCAAAAGTAACAAACTCTGCTGACTTTATATCTTCACTACTGATTTAACTGTACTTGTGGTTTTTACCCTCTCTGACATTCTAAAGCAGGGGTGTCAAACTCGCATCATCATAGTGTCATCACATGACATATGATGACTTTTTCCCCCTTTGCTAAACCGGACGTGGGCGTGGCCAGCGCATGACATATCCGGCCTGAAGGCCGCAAGTTTGACAGCCCCGCTCTAGAGTAAATTAGGCATAAGAAAATGATACAGTGATCTCCATTTCATTAATGTTTATTTTACGTTGTT
>JANHFK010003050.1:120658-131875 GCA_036250565.1 Sibynophis collaris | reverse complement strand
AAACGGAGTTTGCGAGGGCAGCCCTCCAAAGCTCTGTTTTCGCTGGCAGAGGGTTGCAGGACACCGTTGTAGCTGAAAATGGAGCTTGAGAGCTTGTTTTTGCTGGCAGAGTGCTCAGGCCGCCACAAATACCCCTGACATGAGTGACGTTGACCTTCCTATCCTGCTGTTAAATTAGTACTAAATTAGTATTGATTAGAAATTAGTACATTTCTGAGCTCCACAAAGAACAGATTCCTTTTGTTCTTGTTAGAATAAAATATTTCATATCACTTTTTACCTAGAAGAATGCACAAATATAGATAATTTCAATTATCCTTTAGGTTCTAAATTCAATGTACTACTATGCTATATATACTACTATGCTATATTTATGCTATTTAAAAGATCAAGAATGCAGCTAATTTCAGTGGATTTAATATGAATCACAACTAGCAATTCATTCATTTAGACATATTTCTAAAGATTATAGCCAGCATGTGTTATAAGTTAGTTTTCCTGAAATTCTTAATTAACAACTGGTGTTAATGAAATCTATGAAAAGATCTAGAAATGATTGCTTCCCTCTCTAATTTGTTCTATGTCAATGCAGAATAAAGAATTAAGATTGTCTATTTACATAAATAAAATTTATAAACACAGTTCAAAAGATCTTCAAGTCTTGAACTAAAGATCCCCAACAGTGAGGAAATGACAACCATTTTCTATCTTTAATAAAAAATGTTTTGCCTTTGAAATATAGGTTTTTATAAAGCATTGCAAAATATTCACTCCCTCAGTATAGCTGTCATTTCTGCCTAAGGAAAACATTTGTGATACCATCTGCTAAACAAACACATATGTAGTTCTGAGCTAATAGCATGAAATATGATTTTGCATTCATTTGTCATGTTATTTAAAAATACAACTTGAGTTGCAACTTTAAGTATATAGGCAACATTTCTTTTTAACTCTATGCAAAAAGAATCTAGTTTCTTCTTCTGGTTCACTTGTTGAGTTGCTAAGCTGCTCAGCTGGAAAGCACTCTTCGCTTATCTTAGAAAGTATTTTAAACTATTCAAAGGTAAGAATATTTAGCTCAAAGTCATTCGAACTATATTTGGTAGCCCTGAGCAGCATTAAAATTGACCCCTGCAATGTTCAAAAGTTGTAATATTTCTAATTCTATTTAGTTTTTGAAATTTATGAATATAGCCTTTAAGAATATGATAATGCAGACTCTTTGGTTGTTAAGAAAAAGATACTTAAGATCTATCTGTATTTTCCAAATTTTAAAAAAGTTAGATATTTTCTTAGAGAAATTTGACACTTTCCAATTTTAATCCAAAATAAATTACTACCACTAAATATACATAAAAAATGATGGATATATCACAGTTGGCTAAAGAAATGGCAGCAAACAAATTTAAGCATTAAGCCAAAACCAAATAAATTATATAATGGAATACCACAATGTGCTAATGTGCAAACCAAGTCATATACTTTTGATGCTGCACAGATCTTTCCTAAACTTGTTTTTAATATATGTTTAGTTATGAACGTCAAATATACTTAAATGTTTTTTAAATTGAAATCACCTGAGTATGTATATCAAATCTAGTCTGTTATGGTATCGAAGTATTCTTTTTAATAATTTGAATATTCAAGGTGCAACTATAGATTTCTAAAACAGACAATCTGAAGATATAAAATAATGATTTTAAAATATGACACAGGAAAGTGCAGATCTATCATCAATTAACTGAAGGTAAGTCAATTTAGGCTGGCAGTATATGTTTCTTCTATATCTTGATCACTTTAACTTAATGGTTAAACATATCAATTTCCTATTTAATGAGAAATAGCCAATGCATACATCGTAAGGCTTGCTATGACAAAACAATATAACGTTTCAAAATATTTAGCACTAACTATTTCAATCAATCCCATGTTCTTCCATTTTCATTTATTAAGAGGAAACAGATCTAGAAATCAAGTCAATTGCTGTATTCCTTCCGGTGAAGAGAAATTCAAAAATGCTTGGCCAAGTGGTAATCTCCAAGAAATTTGAAATTCTTATTAAGAAAGAAGAAAAATGTATGGCTTTGATTTTTTAATATTGTTCCAATCACACAAAAGGTTAAGAGTTGTTCAAACTTCTAGATCCGTGATGGCGAACCTATGGCACACATGCCGGAAGTGGCATGCAGAGAGCCATCTCTCTGGGCACGCGAGCAATCGCCCATTGCTCTTCCGGGTTCCGGCATGCCGGCCAGCTGGTCTTCACACACGCGGGAACACCAGAAACCGGAAGAGCCAGCCGCCCAGTGCGCATGCATACTGGGTGGCTGCTCTTCCGGTTCCCGATACGCATACGTGTGTGCACTCCCGTTTTGGCACTCAGTGCCTAAAAGATTCACCAACACTGTTCTATTGATCCAAACAATTGGGTTATACTTGGCTGATAACAACTTGGTTCTACCTGAAAGGTTTAGCAGAAAGCTACAGAATTATCAGGCATGGAAAGCTTATAATATGATCCAGGGATGTCTATAGGGGGACAGACATTGCCCTACGAGGTCTATCTCTTTTAGAGCTTTAGTTGCTTCTACAGAAGGCTATAGTAGCAGAACCCCTACTCAAAGCTGGATCAGAGTCCTGGCCTGCTTTGAACAATGCAAGGTTTGGAAACTAATGACAAAACCAATTTTTTGGGAAAGGAATAAGACAAGAGTTGTGTTTGTGCATAATGTTAAGCTTTTCACTTCTGATAATTTGGTGGTTGCTGTAAACGTTACTGCTTGCAGAAGCTAAACTGAAGCAACCAGACTATAAAAATTAGTATGCATGTTCCCAGTAAGGCTGATTATTTAGTAATTTTGGTTTCCATTTTTTTATTAATTTTCAAAAGTTATTAATATTAAGCACCCAGATTTCATTATGGTGTTCAAGGTCAGTGTAAATTCACAGCAATAATTTATCAGACATTAGGATTTCATAGATTGGGTTCATACAGAAACAAAGTGATGCTTTTATTAAAAGCAGATCATTAAACAAATCATAATTGGCTGGAGTTATATGCCATTCTAAAACCAAGCCAAATTTTAGTATGGCTTAATCAGTTTCTCTGACCAGCTGAAAAATCAAAATATAATGAAAACAATGCTTGAAGAATGATAACAAATGGAAAATGTCACAAATAGAATATGTATCTATAAAAACTACAAGTCAACTGAATGAAGTCAAACCCTCAGTGCTTAACATATATATAAATACACATATAATTATAATACTATTTTCTCTGGGATAAGAAACAAGATGCAGAGCAGAGCAAATAAATGAATTAAAAAAAATAAGGGCTTGGGATTTCTTTTTTTCTTTAAAATTTTTACATAGCTAAAATTACACCCAGTTAGTTCACTACATATCTTCACAAATTTCTACCATTCAAACCATGCCTGCTTCCATCCCATTCATATTTGGCTTCATACATTGGTGTTTTTTTTCAAGATGTCATCAGCTCTACTGATCTCTCATTTTTGCATTCAAATCACATTTACTATATTCAGCATCCATACATTCCTGACCTTATCTCTTCTGATTTTACCACTTAAATCCTTCTGCATTCAGCTTACTTTTATATTTCTCCTGTCATGCCTCTCACTTCGAGATAACAAAGAGGGCAGCAGCATGTTGTTAAACCAGAACCATTTCTGCTTCTTTTGGTAAACATTTCTTGTTTCAGACCTTGTACACATTAGCATTGGTCCGTCTTAAAAAGTTCTCTTTCAAATACGCGAATTTATCGACATGCTCCAGTTTTTCATTACTTGTATATAACTTGTAAATGTTCACTCTCCTCCCTCTGTCAAGCACCACTACCTTGCTCTTTGATACATTAATTTTCAAATCCATCCCCCTTGATGCATCGTATAGTCTAACACTCACAGCAAACCATTTGACTTCTCTGCTAACAACATGGCTTTATTTATATACAAAGACAAACATATATTCACCTTCCCATCATACACTCCATCATCACAAGCATTTTCTGTACATTTCTCCACGAATACACTGAAGGGGGATATGGCACAGCTCTCTATTTGTTTTGAAACATCCTTTATCTACTGCTCTTATTGCATTCAGCCACCAACCTTCAACAACATAATCGTGCAAAACATTGCATAATTCAAAACTACTCCCTTTATAGTACATTCTTTCTATATCAACAACCATAACAATAAAATTAATTTTTCATATTGATGTACTCTGAGTAAGCTTAAAGAATAAATATTTGTACGACAGGAATGTAACAATTAAAAGCACATTGTAACCTTTGACTGTTAATATTGTCTTGTTACTAAATTGGTACCTCTCATTTCACTTTTTAAAGAGCACAAAGCATTTTTTAAAACTCAAAGGTAGGGTAAGATTAAGATTCCTGAAGCTCATATTTAAGAAATTTATATGCCATTTTGTTCATAAGTATTAAAAAAAATTGGGAAATTAAGGAAATATTAAAAATGCCTTACAAATATGGAAAAAGAACAAACTTACTTTTTCATCTGTATATCCATTCCGGTCAATATGATAAAGTGATGCCAAGTGGGTTATAATCCACCAACTGAAGCTCAGTGGATCCTTGCATGGAATTGATTCAAAGGCAGATACTGAATCAGTACCATTATTTTTTTCAAATACTTTCTTCAGAATTTTATTTAGCCAGTTCCAAAAAGACTGTAAAGAAAACCAACAGTTTTTAAAAGGAAACCTGCACACTTCGGCCATCTGCTTAGCTCTTGAGAATTTTTCCTATTGCTTTTTTGCTTCACCAGATAGCAGCTTACACAGGACAAATTTTGAGGCCGAAATAAAAAACAATCTGATCTTTTTCTTAGCTAACTTTTTAAACATACCTTTGGATATACTTTTATTTATATAGTTACATTTCTGAGTTAATATGTATACAAATGCACATTCACATAGAGATAAATATCTCCAGAACAGGTAAAAATCCACTGATAGCCAAATATTAGTTCTTCTATCCAGCCCGCGGGGTGCTTAGATCTGGCCAGTGGGGCTGCCCTGGAAACACCGAAGGACCAGCCCACAGTGACTCTGCCAGAGAAAATGGAGCCCAGGAGGGCCGTGCGTGGTCCTCCCGTGCTCTGTTTTCGGCTGCAACAGCCTCCTGCAGCCCTCCTGAGCTCTGTTTTCATTGGCAGAGGGCTGCAGAAGGCCATCACAACTGAAAATGGAGCCTAGGAGGGCCACACACAGCCTTCACAAGCTCCGTTTTCACTGGCAGAGTGCTAGCAAAACAAACTACTAGCAAAGGTGGCATTTGATCACACGAGTTATGAGCTGGCCACACCTATCCCGGCCACACCCACCTTGGACCCCTAAGGTCAAACACAACCCTGATGCGGCCCTCAATGTAATCAAGTTTGACACCCCTGTTCTATGTAATTCTACTTTTGATAATATATTTTTCTTAATGAACTCAGGTTCTGAATTGGACATGGGTATTTTAAATTTTAACCTTCACTGTAGACTTAATATGATTTAGAGTTCCCATGAACACAATCGAAATATACCATTAATATAAATGTATACCATTTTGGGGACAATCTATGGAGAAAGAGCCATTTGACATTGGACTGTAACAAAGTAAAAGAGTAAAATCAAGTCTCTTGATTGTAAAAGGCAAAAAAACTGAATAAATAAAAGAAACAAATCAAGTTCAGCCACATCTCAATCAACAATTTCTGAACAAACCTTCATATTTAAAATCCAAATTATGCAACTAAGGAAGGAATAGGCAACCCGGTGCTTTCCAGCTATTTTAGATATAAACTTCAGGTTGTAACTATATAGTTTAAGAGACCATCTTTAGATTATATGTAGGACAGGGAATATTTTCAGTATAATCAAGAGAAGGACAAACTAGATGAGGGCAGTGATTTGCTATTATTTGGTGGAAATAAAGATAGGTTTCAGGATTCTCCAAGATTGTGTTTTGTGATGTTTTGTGATTACTTATACTCAGGCAAATTGTTCAATTAAAAAAAATCAATTCTAGCAGGATTCTAGATTAATACACCCAACATTTGCTTTTGTTCTTTATAGTAATAAGATCATGGACCCACCAAAAGTAAGTAAAAACAATAAATGCCAGTAAAATAATGTAACCATACAATATCTTGCCACCCTATTTAATATAATCAATATCCATTTCCAGATGTATGTAGGCTCGAAACTGGGTCGGTCACACTGTGTTAGAGAGAAGTTCCCTAAGGATGGGCTCCAGCAAGAATCTGAAAGCTCGGAAAACTATTCGATCTTCTGTTGCTTGTATCTTATGATTTATATTGTATATTTAGTATCCTAGTATGTTGTATGTTGATTGCTTATTTAGTACCCTATGATTATCACTAAGAGTTGTATCTTATGATTTATGATGAATGTATTTTTATGATGACCATGATCACATTTTATCACTTATTGCTTGTATGTACACTGAGATTCTATTCTATTCTATTCTATTCCATTCCATTGGTCCTGGTGACTGACCCAGATTGGATCCTGCAACATTATCCTGGGAAGGTGAATTATTATATTCACCTTCATTCCAAATGTATGTACTGTTAGTAAAGCAGAAGTTCTATGAGCTACAATGTAGATCAGTTTAGAATAGTGAAGCCCACAACACACATCAGGAGAAGATAAGAGTCTATGAAGAAGCTATGACTACTGTCTGGACATGCAGTATTAATTTATGACTGACCTGCCCAGGGCCAAATACCAGAAATTTTAACTATAAATTTTTAGTGGTGGGAAGAATTGCTTATTGCGCTATTGATTCTTTAAGCTACGGCAGTGCTAATGATTCCTCAACTAAGTCTGAATGGATGGTTGCCTTACTCTTTGTCTGATAATATCCAGCAATACCATGCTGAAAATTATTTGATCATGCTGGTCAACTAACATAAACTCCTTTAAAGTTTATAGGGGGGGAAAAGCAACACCTTTGATATAAGTTTGCCTATGGGGTAGATAAAACCGTTTGATATATTTGTCAAACTATGAATTTCTGCAGGTTTCCAACGCAATCTGTTTCATGGAATGTATTCATGCTGGGAATGTAACAATTCCTACCTCTGTAAGAGATGCTTTATTTCTGTGGTCAAGCAGATGAATAAGCAGAACCCACAGTTCTTTTATACAGGTACAGGTATAGTGGTGAGTAATAAGAGCTTCAGAGAGCCTAACCTGCAACAAATAACATTTTAACTCAGAGAAGGCAGAAAACATTTCTACATGAACAAACTTCAGAGAGGAAGGAAGCTGTTGAAAAATATCACTGAAATGCTTAAGTGTAAATATAAAAAGATTAAGCAGTATAATTTTTTTTTTCTTTTTCTCTCTTTCTTTCTTTCCTTCTTTCTTTCTTCTTGGGAAAAAAAAGCTGCCAGATCTTTGCATGCATGTGCTTGAAATCCAAATTTAAAGGATGTGCATTATCTTTGTGGTGTTATAATTTCTTCGCCTACTGCAATTTTTCAGTAGTGACTCCCTTTAAGTAAGAAAGTGGATAGGTGTGAGCTTACGTGTGTGTGTGTTAGAAAAAAAGAGAAAGAAACTTATCTAGATCTGTAAAAACCACAAGGAATTATTTATGTGCCTAATACTAAGAAAATGTTTAAGGAGTGTTCATTTCAATATAATTGATTCAATATACATTGATTGCTTCTTTATTGGTGAAAAATTATTGAAACTGTCCTACTGTTAAGACTTAGAAAAGGTAATTTTGGTGATTTCCTTCTTCCTGTTCCATTCTAGAAACTCTTCTGACTCTCGAAAGTAATTTTTGGAAGAATGACCTATTTAAAAATCACATTTAAATAATCTGGTTATATTTCAAATTGCAAGTGCCACATTGACCATTATTAAATAATGCATAAGCAAATTTGTTTAACATTCATATACATTCTGGAAAAATGCTTTTAAAACTAGTACACTAAGTCTATGCCTTATCCTCTCTATATTTTCTTAGTATCCAGTTTGCCGAATTCAACAGAGCTTGTTCTTAAGTACTGTGATAATTTAAAATTACCTGTCAGATATTAAGGGCTACCATTCAGAATGGTTGACATTATAGTTAAAACCTTAGTGATAGTCCTGTTATACTCTATATCATGCAGAAAGCCAACATGGATTTAAAAATAATTCAAATAAAAGGAACACACACTACTCCCCACAATATCAGCATGAAAAAGAAAAAAATAAAGCCATAGACTGCATAAATAGTTCTTAAGAAATTTCTGCAGCATTAACTTTGTAAACTCTCTATTCCTGAAAGAATGATAAAACTATGTTATTGCTAAATAAACCAATATTTTCAAATTATTCAACACTAATTTTTATGATAGAACCTATAAATGAACAAGTTAAATGCCATACATGATGGAATAAAAACACTACATTGTTCGGAAGCAATGCAATATTTCCTGAATAGTTTAGTCTGCCATCTTTAATCAAATGAGTTATACCTTGATGTACCAGCAGGTGGTATTGTAGTCACATATAGCAACGGAATACCACTCCCCTTTTAAGAATATAAAAAGTTTCATTCCATTTTACATTACATTTGGAAAATAAATACTTACTTTTTACATGTCACGTAGATTTGCCCTTTATCCAATTCAAGACTAACCTATTTGATAGTTTAGAATTAATTAGCTGAATAATTTATTTTGCACTTGGGAACTTTGGAAGGTAAAGGAAACAATGCCTAAGAATAATTTATCAAACAAACCTTTTCAATTTTTTTGGGAAAAAGTAGAGTACTAAAAATTGTGTGAGTGTGTGCGTGTATGTATGTAAGGGCATGTCCCTCCCCACACATCTTATAACAAATGTACAATTAAAATTAGGAGATAAATGGATATAATAACTCTTGTAACCAGCTCCTTTGCTTCATGTTACATTCTAAAGACTGTTGATCTCTCTAGAGAATTAGGGCCATAGAAAAACAGGAATATCTGGAGTTTTCCACTTGCCAAAGACATTGCTCACTTTTAGAGTTCACAGACTTCATTTCTGAACAAAGGCATTTCTCAAGCTGTATTTTCATTTAAATATTTCACAGGTGAATTAATAGAAGTAGCATCTAACCAAAAGCACTAAGATGAATTTATCTGGGAAAGACTGTTTTAATATATATTAATAAATACATTTCTAATGTCTCAGAAATTTAGGTAATATTACCATAATGTTGAATAAAATTGCAATACCTTTGAATACCTCTTAACTGACAAGCTTATCAGATCATATAAGAGATTACCACAGTGATCTTCGAACAAACTGATATTGGTTAGATTTTCTCCAGTTAAATTTGTAAATCTGTGAGCGTATATGGTTTGCCCTAGAAAATACAAATAAAATGAGAAAATTAATGAATGTAGAAACAGAAATATGTTTTCAGTGTAAAAACAAACAACTGCAAACCAAACCTATAGGCCAGTGATGGCAAACCTATGGCACATGTGCCACAGGTGGCACGCGGAGCCATATCGGTGGGCACGCGAGCACTGGCCCAGCTCAGCTGTAGCACCCATGCACACGCTGCACAGCTGATTTTCGGGCCTTTCTGGCCTACCGGAAGTCAGAAAACAGGCGTTTTCTGGCCTCTGGAGGGCCTCCGGGAGGGACGGGAAAGCCGTTTTTGCCTTCCCCAGACTCCTAGAAAGGTTCTGCAGCCTGTGGAGGGCAAAAAAACAGAACTTCTGGTCCCACCGGAAGTTGGAAAACGGATGGTTTCTGGCCTCTGGAGGGCCTTGTTATGGGTATGGGCATGCACATGTGACCCCCCTCTCCGCCTCCCCTTTTGGCACGCGAAGCGAAAAAGGTTAGTCATCACTGCTATAGTCATTCATTTTCTAAATTTATCATACAGAAAACCTCAACATTTGTATCATTTGATATATCATTTTGGGTGACCTTGGACCAGTCACTCTCTCTCAGCCTCACAAGGTGGTGAACATACTTATAATACACCTCACATTGTTGTGGGGAAAATAGAATGCTCACCACCTTGAATTAATTAAAAAATAATAAAAAGGCTGTATAAAAAAATAAAATAAAAAGTTGATATCACTATCTTTGCAGCAGGATGAAAATGATCAGTGCTGGGTCAGTAACAGAGCCTTATATCCTGTTTTAGATATACCGTATTTTTCGGAGTATAAGACGCACCTTAGTTTTTGGGGAGGAAAATAAGAAAAAGGCTGATTGGGGGTGGATCGGCCTCCCGTAATACCTCTAATCAGCTGTTCCTAGAGGTGAACTTTAGCAACAGGTTCGTTCGTTGTGAGATCTGCACCTTGCTTTTTTTCCAGCCTCTCAAACGGAGGTTTCAGAGGCTTTTTTTTCCAGCCTCTCAAACGGAGGTTTCAGAGGCTTTTTTCCAGCCTCTGAAACCTCCATTTGAGAGGCTGGGCGGGCTACATTTGGTGTATAAGACACACCCAAATTTTCACCCTCTTTTAAGGGGGGAAAAGGTGTGTCTTATACTCCAAAAAATATGATAGATTCTTGTAGGGCCATGCAAAATATTTAACTGCAAACCATTTCCTCTCTGCTTCCCAAGAAAAAGTTTTTTTTAAAACCTTACATATCATACTTATCTATACAGGAAGCTTTACAGACTAAATTGGTCATGATGAAATTAATGCTGATTCCATTACTGTAGCTTCATTAGTTTCCACTCAGCATAATTAACTTTGGTCCAAAATTACTATTGCAGCACATAGGAATTCCTTTACTCTACTTTCCCCTCCATCAGTGCATGCTTCAAATGGCCTCTCTGAGAATGCTATTTACATTTGGAGACTGCTCAGGAACAGGGAAAGGAACAGGAAGCACCACTGTATGCATGGGTAGGAAAGGAGCTTGGGAAATAGGAGAATTACATCTGAAGATGGTTTCAGATCTGCATTTCCCCAACATTGCTGTTTTTTTAGATTGCTCTTTGTCCCCTTTTAGAAACTCTAAAATTTAGAAGGGGGAATGAAAGCAATATTTGGAAGGAAGGCATGGCCGTGTAAACAGCTCCTCACACTAGCTTTTACTACAAACTTTAAATTCTTATTGTTAAATTTAATTTAATTTAATTTATTCAAATTTATATACCGCCCTTCTCCCTTACGGGACTCAGGGCGGTTTACAGTCATATTA